>MU184469.1:22337-36483 GCA_016904865.1 Pissodes strobi | reverse complement strand
TATATATATTAATATTTTCTTATCATTATGCCTTATAATTGTTAATAGTAACGATAAAATATATATTATTTATTTGAAATATATGACAAATTACCTTCATATTATGCTTTCATTTTAATATTAGATTAATATTAATAATGCACTGTTATTGCACATTTACGTGTTGGACAGGTACTTTCTCCATTCAATGAACGTAGAGAACCGATTTGGTCGTGATAATTCAATTAAAAACAGGACATTCAGTTAATTTATAATTTATAAATTAACTGAATGTCCTGTTTTTAATTGAATTATCACTAGAGACGTTTTGTGTATATTGATAGGTTTTTTGTTATTTTATCACGGGAAATGTTAATGTTCACTTTAAGAAAGGCAATCAATTAGCACTCACACTAGTGCTTGCACTGACATCAAATTACAAGTGTATTCATATGGAAAAAAACTATAGCTTTGATATTAGATTTTCCAAAAATTATCAAATTATAAAACAATGTTTGTATTAGGTATATGGTTGATATTCGTTCTTTTTTTCTTCTAAGTGCCCTGTTTTCCCCAGATGTTGGGTATCATCAACATGATTTAAGCTCAAGCCTTCTAAACAATGTCGATGTGTCATCACTTATCGGTCACGTAACTTCTTCAACCTGGAAATTAGTCTGTTCAGACCTCTCTCCCCTTCTATTTTCTCTCGAAGTATTCACAGATATTCCAGTTTTCGATGTTAAAAATCTTGCTTCGATGTTTTTCCATTCTCTCCATACCCCACATGTCAAATATGTCCAGTTGTTTAGAGCAAGGAGGAATATAACGAGCAGATCAAGAACAAGCTTCTCGAGTGTCCTAACGGATTCTTGCCGAAATGTTTGCATCAAATTCTACCCTAGATCCTCAAGGAAAGACTCCCCCAATTATCCCGAGAGTGAATTGCTCAATGCCTAGACACTAACAAGACCACAGGACTGGATGGCGTTCCCGCAATCATACAGAACTGCATGCTTTCCTTCTAGCTGGAAATGCGCTTAGATGCAACCAATCCCGAAGAAAGGTAAAAAACGACTCAAAATAACTACCGTCCAATTGTCAAGTCCTATCATCTTCAAAGTCATGGAGAAACTGATCAACGAATAGCTCTTAAAGTATCTCGAATTGACAGGCATCATAAGCGATCGCCAGTATGGCTTCCGGAAGCACAGATCAACGAGAGATCTCCTGGCATACGTGACATACCTGTAGACCAATGCCATCGAGAGCTACGGCGAATCTGGTGCAGTAGCTCTCGACATATCCAAAGCATTTGATAGGGTGTGGTATGACGAATTGTTAAACAAATTGACAGCATACGAACTACCACCAGCACTGCTTCTATGGCTTTCCAATTTCTTAAGGGATCGAAGCATCCGAGTTGGTATTGATGGACATCTCTCGGAGGAATTTAAAATCAATGCCGGAGTTCATCAAGGGTGTATATTATCCCCACACCCACACTGTTCCTGATCTATATCAACGATCTCTAAGACAGGACAAACAATTCTATTTACAGCTTTACAGACGACAGCACTTTTATACCCTCATTCATGTCGCGGACTCCAATGACTGCTGCTCGTTCGCAACGACAGCAAGAAAATCAGATTGCTGTACTCAATGATGATATGAAGGTCATCGTGGAATGGGGTGAAGAAAACAATGTCCAGTTTAATGCAGGAACGGCTCAAGGAGCTGTCTTCTCAAAAAAAGCAAATACCGCAGGAAGACTTATCAATGTCAGTACAAACACTGACTCTGGCTTCATCCATAAGCTTGCTAGGCATCAACGCAGAAAACAACATGTCTTGGTTGCCAAGGCAGCCGCACACAAGCTAGGAGCATTCTATAGAGCAAAAAAGTTGCATACAACTCATCAGCTCCTACTGCTCTATAAGGCCCAGATAAGACCATATCTGGAATACTGTTGCATGTGTGAAGCTCAGCACCCAAAGTATATTGACCCAGAGTTGACTAAAGACCTTGATAGCGTTGAACATCGAAGATAAGTGGCAGACCTATCTCTTTGCTATCGATACTACTACAGAAGGTGTTCAAATGAGCTGGCACTTATGATTCCGCCCAGAGTTGTGCCAAACAGAAACATCCATCAGACAGTTACGAACATCTAGGACGTCGCTGTTACGGGATTCCTTTATCTGGAGGACTGCCTCGCTCTGGAATGGACTGCCGAGTACCATCCTTCCCGAAAACTACAACTTACAGCGCTTCAAGTCCAACGTCCACCATCTTTTCCGCACACGCACCGCTCGTTGAGTGGTAAAGGATTTTCCTTTTGTATGTGTGCCGTACATAAAAAAGCCGCAGAAAATATCCCTGCAGCAAAGCACCTTGTAGATTATTCGGGGTCGTTGACTTAAAAATATCTTTTATGTATCTTCCTCATCCTTTTAAAAGCTAATTTTGTTTGTTCTGCATTTGCTCTTATTTTATTAGAATTAGGTATATTAATTGGTGCTTATTATAGAGCTTAGACACTTAAAATTCTGTACTTGCTCTAATTACTCCATAGTACTTGAAATATTAGCGTGCAGATTGTTTGGCTTGGTTACTGTTATTATCTTGGTCTTTTTGAAATTTAAGTTCAGTCTGACGCTTCAGTTCGGCCCCGCTTGTTGCCAGTTTTACTTTGTCAGCGAATATTAAAGTTTAAATACTCCTAATTTTTAGATTTACATTTCTTCGCTATAGCTGTTTTCTATTTTTATTAATGCCAACTATCTTCAGTATAAGTTTGCAATAATTATTCCGATTTTATTATTGATAGTTTTTTCATAGTCTATGAAACATGCATACATATCCACCATGACAACAACATATTTTTGCACAAATGCATACATGCTAACTAGAACCTCTGTTGTACCAAGGCCGTTTCGAAGCCCGAACTGAGTGTCTTCTAGATGTTCTGTTCTCAAATTCTCACCTGAATAATCTTAAAAGCGCGTACGTGATTCATCGATATTGCTGTATGGCCACATGGGCAATGGGATGAATGTCGTGCTGAGCAAATCCATAGTAATGTTCCAACATTGGTAAATAACTGAGTATAGCTCGACTAGCTTATTTACTGACTAACGCTCTTCCAGATGCACCAGGACTTTTCCAGGTACTTCGTTCGATCCAACTGCCTTTTTCTGGGATTATTTCAAAGCATGCTTCACTCTGGTGATTGAAGGTCTATTAGTGGACTCTATTGGTGGATGTCTTGCTCTGTTTTTTTTATAGAGATTCGACACATATTTTTTACAGCTTTTCAACTCATATATTAAAGCATTAACTTGTTTCCTTAATATATGTACAGTTTTCTTCACTTTCTTAAGGGTCTTGTTTAGCTTGGCTTCTCTGAATTTTTTAGCCATACTGTTTTTGCTTCTTTAATTTTTCTGCTTGTCTTGTATAACTCTTTGGATCTTTGTATTAGTCTTATTCGTCTTCTCTTATCCACTAATTGCCAGAGTTCGTCCTTGTCCAAGATTTTTTTTTATTTCCTATTTTGGCTTTTAGCCGGTTCTTAGATATGTATAACATGATTCCACATCCTTTAAGCTATTTCCAATCTGCTTTTCTGCCATGGAACTCGCCCAGTTCTTGTATTAATTCTTCTTTTATCTTCTCATCCCTCAATTGCTTGAGGGTTGTTTAATGGTTTTCATTTATCTCATATGTATTATGGCTTGTAGCAGATTACGTTTGGATGAAAGGCCTGTTTACGGATGTATTTCCGAATCGGTTCTTTATTTTAATAAAATCAATCTGATTTCTACCTATTCGATCTTATTCTCTGCACTTGGCTCCCAAGTACACTACAGTGATCTTGGATGTAATTTTAAAACTGTATTCGTGGCCACTAGATAGTGTTCTTGTGCGAATTGAACTAGCCTTTCACTTCACTGATTGCAAGTTCCAATCCATGTCCTAATATTTCCCCAACAGACCTCCATGGTCACTTCAGAACTCTTTGTTAACAGTAAATATTTTGAATGTCAAAACACAGAATGATCAATTGAGAAATATGACGGATAGATTAGGGTCGCACGTTTCTCTGACCAAAGTAACCACACAATATCAAAACAAACAGTTAGAGACTGTTTGCGTTGATATTAGCCTATTATTAACATAAAATAAATTTCAAGCACTTGAAAGAAAGCATTTGATAATTTCGTAAAAGACTTTGCCAACCCTCAGTCTGCAAACAACAAGAAAATAAAGGAACGACATCCTCTTCCCAGTATTTGGATGCTCAATTGAGGGCTTTTCACGCCTATTTTCAGATAACTTTATCAATAGTGTGAACTATTAAAATGCATAAACTACTAAATAAATATCACAATGTCCTAATGAAATTGAATTTTTCCTTACCCGAGCCTGAGTCTTGCAGATCACATGTTCGTGAAACTGGGTTGCCTACCCACAGTAGTGAAAGTCGAATCTATGATAAATTTGTCAAAGTTTTTAGAAAGATAATTTTCAAATTAGAATCTGTCAAGTAATTCAAGTGCAGTGTGAACTCTGAGTATACTTAATACAAAAACCAACCTTAAATGAAACACAACACAACTCTTAAGGAAAAATATATTTATAAAACAGTGACCAAAGACCTTTAAACAATTCAAAAATATACCTCAATCGAGAGAACATGCGCACCTTAATAATCGGGTATAATATAATCTTCTTCTACTTCTTCTTCTGTAGCTCTACAACCCTTGATGGGTCTTGGCTGACTGTACGATCATTCTCCATCCTTCTCTGTCTTGCATCAATTCAGGATCGTATTCTATTCCCATCGCTCTCAGATCTGCAACGATGTTACCTCTCCATCTCATACGTGGTCTCCCCAGAGATCTTCGCCCTTCTGGATTCTGTTCCCAAATCAGCTTGATCAATCGAGAGCCTGGTTGTTGGTGTACATGACCAGCCCATCCTAGCCGTCCGGCCTTAATTTCTTTTACAATGTCTGGATTCTCATAGATATCAGCCAGTTCGTTGTCTGTTCTTTGTCGGAACTGCTCTGTTCTTGGATCTCTGCATGGTCCAAAAAAAAATTTAAGCAAACTCCCGTACATAACAACTGGTCGTATGACTGTTTTATATACTTAAATTTTTGATCTTCGACATAGATTTTTGCTGGTAAGACCTTCTTTTAGAGGGTACATGCATCCACTGCCGCATTGGATTCTTACTTTGAGTGGCCCCAAGGTACTTAAAATTTGTTACTCTCTCGAAATTGTATTCTCCTATTGTAACGTTTTGCCCTATCCTATCTCTTCTTGTTCTTTTACTAACATGCATTTATTTCGTTTTGTCCTCGTTAATTTGAAGACCCATTATTTCCGCCTGTCTTTCAACTTTAATAAATAGTTCCTTCACCATTATCACGGTGTCCCAACCACGTCAATGTCGTCGGCAAACGCCAGTAGGATTCTTGGACCATCAACGCCTAAGACCTCCATGGTTTCCGCCACTCTTATCGCGTTTTTCCAAGGCAATATTGAAGAGTATAGGGGAGAGTAAATCACCCTGCTTCAAGCCACTAGATACCTCAAACGAGTCTGACATCATTTCCCCGATTTTTACTCCACTTCTGGAGCCGTTAACACACATCTTTGTTATATTGATTAGCTTTTTGGGGATTCCTAGTTCTACCATTGCATCCCACAGCTTAACCCTTAGAATACTATCGTACGCTTGCCTGAAATCGATAAACAGTTGATGAATTTCTCTGTAAAATTCCCAGCATTTTCCTTACATTTGTCTTATTGTAAATATCTGATCGACGGTAGATCTATTTTTACGGTATCCACATTGGTAGTTTCCTATGCCTGACTCTACCATGGGTTTAAGGAGTTCGAACAGTAGGTTTGCAAGGATCTTATATGATGTGTTGATCAAGGATATCCCTCTATAGTTACTACATTTTGATCTGTCCCCCTTTTACTTTTTATGGATAGGAATGATGAGGCTTTCTTTCCACTCATCTGGTATTTCCTCCTGATTCCATATAAGGGTAACAAGTCTATGTAGATGCCTGTGTAGTGTTTCTCCTCCAAATTTAAGCAGCTCTGCTGGTATGTGGCCTTTGCCTGGTGCTTTGTTACTTTTAAGCTTCTTGATAGCTTTGATAGTTTCTTCAGAGGGTGTTCTACTGAGGATTCAGCAGTTTGGTATTCGGTTGTAGTAAGTCCATTTTGTTGATCTATGTTTAAGAGCTTGTCAAAGTAATGCTTCCACTCATCCACTATTTAATTTTTGTTGGTGGTTATGATACCATTTTCCTTCTTAATTATGTTTTCCGTTCTAGATCTGAAGCCTTTTGTAATGTTTGAAATTTCTTTATAGAACTTTCTAGACCGGTTATTCTTGTTATCTCGTTCGTTGATTTTATTAAGTTTCTGACCAATAGACATTGTTAATGTTTTCTCATTAAGTCTTTGACCATTAGACGTTGGTCGAGACGCTATTATTATTTTTAGCTAAAGTGCTTTCTTTATCATCTGTTCTCATGTAGATCGATCAGCTATATTCCTGCACGCTAACCAAGGCACGGAAAAACGAAACATGACAATAGTTTTTTTCTCACCTTTTAAAACTATAGTAGATATTTGAATTGGAGCGGGTATTTGATTTTCGGGCAGTCTCATCAGCCACATAAGGCAACTTATTGTAACTCTCAAAAATGAGAAAGAACTGCTTATAATCACCACTAGGCTCATTAAGTCAGTTAAGAACATAATGATTGCTAAATCCAAGCTTATAAAGGGGTTAAGTTTGATAAAGTAATACCTGGGGTTGAAGCAAGAGTTCACTAGCGGTCCATGTCAATATTGCAGGCTATTCACAGCATTTTAGTGCTCAGACTCATAATATGTCCAGCGATGTACATGAAAAGTTTTGCTTTAAGGGATTTTCATAAGTACAAAAGTATTTCACTCTGAAATTGGGTTCAAATTAAAACTTAACAGTTTTGCAACTTATTTTCAACCAGTCTCAAACCCTAACGTTATACAGGCCTCAATCATTTTGCCCTACTAAATATTACAATAATGAATATCATAAGGGAAGAAAATTACAGGTATACGTTTACTTCCGAAATGAATATTGTTACCATCTAGAAAACTGCATTAATAAATATCCCAATACAATGTTGCAATTTTATAGCTATTTAAGCAGGAAAATGCTTTAAAAATACCATACATCAACATGACCGTTTTAAACTGTTTTTGCCCTAATATACCCCAATGGCAAATCTTTTTTTATCGACAAATAAAGGTAAATCTTAAAATTTCCACGGGGGAGGCAGAGTTTTTCGATAGCACTCCGTTACTTTTGACTTTATTCATCCTCAGGGGCCCTTGTCCCATATACGTAGAATTGTAATTTCCGCCTTTTTGCTTTGAGGCACGATCTTAAGTTTTCCCGGGGGTGGGCCTATTTCAATACAACCTTTACACGCGATATATGCCCCCTTGCATTATATCTTATACGCCGTATTGAGCGTAATAGTTTTCTTGTCGAAATTATAGGGAAACCATTCAAGACTTTACTACTAAAAAGGAAATACGCTTTCAATGCAAAGTATAAGAACATTTTACTGGAATTCCTTGAATTTAAGGCAAATACCTACTTACACGTTTTGAATTTAATTTTAAAGTTTTAAAAATATTTTACTTTAGGAATACTTTTTAACGAATACAATTATTAATTCAAATATTGACACCACTTGAAAAATATTTAAATTAAATTATTTATTGAAAACAATATGAAAAATTGAGTGGCCCTTCCTAAATATATATTTGTGCGATCGGTGTTGCGTTATACCAAAGAAAATAGCTACTGTTTTCCTTGATTATACTAAAAAAGAGATAATGTTGGCTCTTGTTCAAAATTAAAATATAAGATCTTTAATATACACAGAAAAATTTCCTGATTGAGTATCGTTGTTTAATAGGCACAGGACAATTATTTCATTATTTCAACTGATCCGAAAAATTGAAGACTATTTTATATTCATTATGTACATTCATTTAATACCTGATAATAAATTAATTACTTCAGAATTTAGGCCAAGATATATGTCGCAGTTAAAGTAATACACGTTCTTTTTGCCTTGAAGGTTGAAGGCCATTATTGCTAACCTGTTTTTTTATTAATATATAGATGAGCGGATAATACCGCACGATTAGTCTCTCTAGATTTCTTTTGAAAACAAGGGAGATAATAATAGACCGTCAAATAAGGGAGGTGGTTTTGGTGGAGACAAGGTGGAAAAATCCACGAAAATGGCTCTCCATCACCTAGTTGATAAAGTGGAAAGAATGCTTGACCATGGAAAAAGGGATGGGATTTTTTCTAGACATTTGACAACACATCATATGAATTGATCTGCTAAGCAGCGCGCAGGAGATGCACTGATTGCTTTATTGTGGAGTGCATAAGTGCTATGCTATCAAGGCGTGACTATGCGCCTGGGTGGAAATTGGCAGTGACCCTGCAGTGGCGAGTGTAACCAAAGCCGTGACTTTTTTTCACCCCTCCTTTGATCTCTAGTTGTAGACAACTTAAGGAGGAGCTGAAGAGTCTGGGTTTTACACCCAAGCCTATGATCACTATTGATAACCAGGACATTGGTCGTACAAGGAGACTCGTGCAACGAGCAGTTTACCTAGTAGAGATATGTTCAAAAGTTTCAGGATAAACCCAGACCAGGCAGAATTAGTACCCTTTACGAGTAAATACGTAAGCTGAAAGAAATTCTCCCGGTCGTCAACTTGTTCGGCCGCCCTTTGAGCTATAGAGGGACAACTAAGCACCTCGGGGTTTCATTGGGCTCTATAAGTTGACCTGGAAGGAGCAAGTCAGCAACCGCATTAAAAGGGTGAATAATGCTCTATGGGGTTGTACAAGCCGGGTCCTATGCTTCACTGGACGTATATAATTGTAGTTCACCCCATTATCACCTAGAGTATGGTGGATCGGAACGCATGCTGCCATGTCTATGGCTTAGTTCGACAGAATTCAGAAATTGGGTTCTATAAAAATTACAGCTGCTGTTATGTCGGCACCCACCAGAGCTGTTGAGAAACTGACTGGTTTGCTACCCCTCCACCTATTCCTGGATTATGAGACCTTGAGGTCTGCATACAGGCTGAAAAGTTTCGATCACCTAGGGCATGATAACAGCCCGAGGGGACACATCAAAGTCTGGAGGAGGGTGGCTGATGAATGTACGGAACCCTTTATGAGGGCGGACAATATACTACCCACCTTCAGATCTAATAATAATATCGAACAACGATTTCACGTGCATGCTATATTTTCATATATATTTTTGGCTGGTTTTGGATGTATTACCGAACCGCTTGCCACTTTCGCTATCCGGTTGTCTTACCGCAGGTAATCCTTTTCGGCATAGTTCTATTAATGCTAATATGTATCATGAATTGATGTAGAAGATAAATAAATGCTTTTAAGTTTGGGTTTGAGTTTGAGATCTAGTTGACCATCAGATTTCACATACCCGACAATAATGCGTAGTTGGGAGGCGGATCATAGCCACGTCCGGTAAATGGAATTGTCTGATACACCGAAGACTCCAAAACTGATAGTGGTACTGGAGTGGGTGAATAAACTATAGGGACGAGACTTGCTCTCACTCTTGAGATTTATGCCACCATGTTTCAAGTCGAGATGTATGTGATCCTGAAATGGACGTTTAAGAAATAATTAAGAGTCTGCAGAGGAAAAGATATCTGCATCTACTCGGACAGCACAATTGTTCTGTCGGCTAGAGTTAATTCTGCTTTCTTGCATGTGTAGGAAAGTCTTGGGGACCTTGACCGAGCGTAATGGAGTCAGTCTGGGATACTCGCATATCCCAGGAAACAAAGAGACCGATCGCCTGGCATGAGAATTCCATAATGCATCCAATGCAACCTGTGCTTGTAAACGGTGGAATCTATGATGAACTACCAGGCTGCACTACTCTTGGGTGACCCAACGCCTTAAAAGATTTCCATATCCAACTGTTCGAAATACGAGATCTTAAATATACGCAAAATAATTTCGCGATTGAATTTCGTTGTTTAATCGGCTCAAGAAAATCATTTCTCTACGATAAACTAGGAAATTGGAGAACACTTTTTAAGAATTTAGGCCAAGTTATGTGTTGCAGGATATTGCTAAGAAAGAATACCTATTTTCATTGCCTTGAGAGCCATTGATGCCAGTTTGATTTTTCATCAATATTATAATATATGAGCCTCAGTTTTAAATTCAGCAACAATTCTAATATTTCATCTCAAGAATATTTTTTGCTGAATCCAATTAATTTAAATGTTAACATCAGTGGACTCCTTTCATTGTAAAAAGAGAATAAAACCATTTAGCATCAATTAGCCTCTTACAAAATTCTTCCAGATAAGCTGGCTGAGTGATTTAATGTAGAATTATTAAAAGAAGTCCATGGGGGTAAGGTCAGGAGATCTTGGCAGAAACTCAATTGTACCTACCTCTTTTGCCAATCCATTGGTTTGGATAATTTTGATCTAACCATTCTTTCGCCATTGAGGGATCTACAGTTTGACTGAGCTTTTCAGCATAAACATGACCTGTTAAATTTCCTTAATAAAAAAGGACGTATGATATTATCTGCCAGTGGTCTCCCCCTAACATTAACTTTTTGGTGCTATTGAGTGAGTCCCTCTGTAAAAAGATGTGGATTAACGTCACTCCAGTAGCAATAGTTCTTTTTAATCACAGGACTATTTAGGAAAAAGTTGACTCATCATCAAACAATATATTTTTTTATAAATTCGGGTGTTCTCCCTGTCATGGTTTCATAAAACTGAATTCTTCTGTCCAGATTATCACCGCCAAGTTCTTGCAAAATTTTCAATTTGAGCGAAATTTATGCATTTTCATTACTTGCTTAACAAATTCTCCGAATACGCTGGTAATTGCTGCTAAATGACGCTTTGACACCTTTGCATTAATAGAAACTGCATTAATATCCCCAATCTGCATATCTTCATCTAAAGCTCTAGATTGTTGTGTTTTTTATTTACAACGGATCCAAAGTCTTGACATTTTAGTGACAAATCTCTTATGTAAACGTGGCTGACGTCTTTGTCAATATGCTTTTCATTCAAAGTAATGGTAGTTCTCAAGTAGCCCATAGCTTGAGCACCATAAAGGAAAATCATTTCTATTCGATCTTGCATAGGATACACTATTTCCGTTTTAAAATAAATTCGAAGAAAAAATACAGACGCTTTATTGCAAAAAAAAATAGAATTTTAGTACTACAATAGTGCTTCAATTTAAGCTTAGGATCCTTTCAAATGTTTACGGATTATTTTCTAATTTTTACTGTCAAATTTTGGAAAAGCCGGATTTAAAAGATTTTCTCAAAATTTTGCAAAAATTTCTTCTTTAAATCTCATTAAATTTGATATCGCTGAAAAGCATTTTTGATAAGCTCTCTAGAGAGATGTCACAAGTAGGGTAGTGCCATTTAAGATTTTAAAGTGAATGAGGGTAGCGCTTCAGGGGTGGGCGAGGATAGTCTAGAAGATACCATCTTTTTTCCCTCGTTTTTGTAAAAAAATTTTTTTTGCTTTTTGGTATTTTCTATTTTTCATTTTTTTTATATAGGATGTAGTAAAAAAAAAGATATGACGTCCTCAGTGTTTTTTTCTAATGGAACACCCCATATTTTACTACTTTTTCAAAAACTATAAGAACATCTAAACAATTTTGGTACAACATGGTCTATATCGATTTTCAGTTGTTTTTGATTTATTAACGTCTAAAGTTTTGTTCGCAATAAAACTAAACTTTTGATTAAATATATATTTTTTTTAATAATAAATACGCAATTTAATTAAATGTTCAAATTAAATTACCTGCCATTGGCTTCTTGGCAATATTTTAGACTATAAACAAATTCATCATTTTGAATAATTTCTGGTGTTATTTTTCTAATTTCATCTCGAATCCTATTTTTAAGTTCCTCAATAGATTGTGTGTTATTGAAATACACCTTATGTTTTAGGTACCCCCATAGTAAAAAGTTCATAGGGGTTAGGTCTGGAGACCTTGCTGGCCACTCTATTTGTCCTCTTCTACATATCCATCTGTATTTGGAGCTGGTAAATCGAGCTGCTCCGCATTTGGATATAAGGCCGTTAATGCAGAACTAAGTTCATACTCAAGCAAATCCCGATAACGTTGGCCGGCTAAGTTTTCTTTAAGGAAATATGGACCTATTATTTTATCTTCAACTGCCCAAACATTAATTGACTGCGGATACTGTGTATGAGCTTCTACCACCCAATTAGGATTATCCACTGACCAATACCGACAGTTTTGCCTGTTTACTATTCCATTAAGACAGAAAGTTGATTCGTCTAAAAATATAATTTTACGAATAAACTCTTTATGGTTATGACAAAGATCATCATAGTTTCGCAAAATTCTATTCTTCAATCAGGGTAGTCTTTAACTTATGGATAAGCTTTATTTTGAAAGGATAGTATTTGTTTGCTTTTAAAATTCCTCTTACAGATATAGCTCCATCGTTGTTATCAGGAGCTACCACTTTTGTGGGTTTACAAGGATCTTCTTCTAACGAATCCCCATTTAACAAAGGCAATTTAGTTTCCTATGAATGTCTGCCAGATCTTGATAGATCTCTTACGTGTCTATAATCGCCATTTTTTTTTTCAATTCTGCTGACTGTAGATTGGAAGGTTAGTTGATTTGAGTCTCTTTGATTAAAAAGAGAGCAAACCACTATTTGCGTTCGCATATTATGGTTTTCATATCCTAGCATTATTAAGATTTCTATTCTTTTGTTTCAGTTAGCTTAACCATAATAATATACGAAGTCGAAATGGTTACTTTATATAGTTTTAACACTATTTGACTAACTGGAGTATCGAAACTACGAAGTACTTTAGCAAAATAATGACAATCTTTTCCAATGAAACCCGACATAATCGTGACAGCAGTAATATTGACTGATTATTTGACAACAATGAAATTCTTCATTTTTTCACAGGTATTTTTAGAGGGATGATATTTATAAAAATCTTTCAACGTTAATAAATCCAAAGCAACTGAAAATCGATATAGAACATGATATACCAAATTCTTTGGAATATTCTATAGTTTTTGAAAAAGTAATAACATATCTCATATTCCATTAGAAAAACCACTGATGATGGTATATCTTTTTTGAGACACCCTCTATAAAAAAATTATGCAAAGATAGCGGAATTTAAAAATAAAATTGACGTGTCTGACCCTTTTTTGAAATTTATTCCCTTGCGAATTTTATTGTATTTATACGGGACTTTTGGCCGTCACTGTATGCCATTGTAAGTTTTCAAATTTTTACCCTATATGTAAGCTTTATCAGTGCTTTGTGATAGCCTTATTATCATATACACTAGGATTTAAGGACAATTTTAAAATTAGCCGGAATAGCGTACCATAGAGTTGATTCTGTTGTAAACGATATTTTATTACTGGTCTTAAAATGATATTCTTGCAAAAAACATTGTTGATTATACTGGTTCATGATATTATTAAACCTGTTTCTCAAACGGTTCTTTTTAATCGGATATTTTTTATGAAGAAAATTATTATTCGTACCCAATTATGACATGAAGAGAAATCTACACTAAAAAGGATTTGTGCAAACTCTGCTAGTTTTCCGCTGCCTCCTAAGTACTCCCAAGACATAGATAATAAACCTCCCCCAAACAATCCTCAAAAAGGTAAAGTGTGTCAATACTAAGTAACGTCCGTCCGTAAAGATGATTTAGCGTAAACCGTAAAAAGCCACGTAAGAAAAGGCATCGCTTTTATGACAGGGGACGCAAATAAAAGACAAAACGGTCAAACAACTATCGAGGCCGAGGCTCCGGAAGCTTTTTGGTGTCCCCGAATTTAAAGTGCCCCTAGGGATGTTCGACTCATTAGCCGGACGAAGATGGCACGTCCGGCGACCGTAAAAGCGGACATTCGCGGCTACTAAGTCAGCATTCTATCGAACAGCAACCATCAGCTTTGGGACGTGTGCCATTATGTCTGACGCGTTTCA
>MU184469.1:0-17337 GCA_016904865.1 Pissodes strobi | reverse complement strand
GCAACCATCAGCTTTGGGACGTGTGCCATTATGTCTGACGCGTTTCACTTCTTTTATTTAGATTGGATTTAACTTTATTGAAGCTACTGATGAATCTAAAGTGGATGAGTTTGACGAAAGAAAAAAAATCATTACAGAATAATAAAATGCGTATCATATAAAGTTAAATTATGAACGAAATTGCGTCACTCACTAGATTCAATAATTTGATAAGAGCTTACAGAATAAAACTATTCTACATGTTTTATGAACAAAGCTGGTCATTTAATTCCAAAGGCATGTCCATGTAATGTGCTACCCTAAGATGGGAAGAAACATTTATAGTTTCGGAGACAGTTAACAACCATAATCATTTTATCAATATGATATATATAGCTAAAGATCGAACTTTAAATAAGCACAACTTCAATTCCTATACCTTTTAACCCATGCTCATATTGGAGCATATCTGTTCCTGAACTAATTGGCGTATTGCCTTCTCGTTCACATCACCTCTCCCCATCGCTTTCATACTTTAATTACCTTTATTCCTATTTATTCGTGCTAGTTCAGATATAATAATTCTATTTTTGAATCATCATTATTTTATATTTTTTTCACACCTTTGTGTATGTTTCCGCAACGGACATTCCGAGACACCCAAGACTGGCAGGAGAGAGCTTTCTTTTAGCCAGGATAACTTAATAACGGCTTTTGAGGGGGCCAGCAGTCTCACGGGGACTCTGCTCCAGCTTCAAGTAGCACAAGCCAATTTCTGCCAATTTGAACAAAGTTCTCGATGTAATTTTGTTTTCACACGCTGGCCCTTCCGTGTTAAATTGGGCGGACTAGTGTGATAAAAGGAAACAGTCATTACTTTAGTTTAGAAAACACTTGGTTTGGAGGTTGGATGTGTTAACTGATTGCAGTGATGTGATAAAATAAGTCCTGTTTAAAAACCGCAATATTAATTACTGATGGATGAATTGATGGGTGCATTCTTAACGAATACTTGCAATGTAAACAATAAAAATAAATAATTTTAAACGCTAATTTTACCAGTAAATAAGGCATATAATTCTGAAAGCCTTCGAAATAGAATGATATATTAAAACGGTGTTTAAATAAAAACATAAGGCTTTGTCATCCTTGATCAACTAAAATATGCATTTATGAAAAAGTAATTCTCTATAAAACACCTGCTTGCTTTGAAATAAATAAAAATTAAGTGGTCTAAAAATGGAAACAGTGAAAAGGGATATATACGAGTATAGTAGCACTAATTTAAGAACAACGAAAATGTTTACTGAATAAAAGATGTTTAGAATATAATAGGTATTATCCCAAGATGCAAATACGAGTCTGGTAGTTTAAACCAAAGATGGTTAAACGTCTTTGGTTTAAACCTTATTTTTGGGAGCTATAACGAAATCCATTTTGTCACGCTTTTTCACCTGTGCATCTTCATCTTTCTAAAGACAAAAAATACACTGTCCTGTAAATCTCAATACATGACCTGAGATTTATTCCAGGATATCCTGAATTAATCAGTCTGTATATTAAATTTTTAAGCTGATTTATTTTTAGGCATTTCAAAGGCAAGCGGAAGATTTTACTAAGAACAATATTTTTCATAAATATACGATTAAAAACTAGAAATATTTTATCGTCGGATTATCCAGTAAAATAGAAAAAATAAAACATTCTTCTGCAGACGTAGGTAATGAAATACCAAATGTCTAATTTAAAAATAAGTTCAAATTAGTTTGGGTTAGTTGGGTATATGTCTGCATATAAAATAATAAAAATGATATTAAAATGTTATACACTCTGTAATACAGTAAAAAAACAGAGGAAATTAATAGTTTGGCTACACTGCATTTTAAAGCAAGATTAAGGACCCACGCATGCATTTTTGAGACCACCTATAGAGGGTTCTGGCAATAGTGCATTGGGGTTCTATATAGCTTCTATGCCACTCAAATTAAAAAAATTATTCTAGCGCTACCCTAATATATGCATAACGGAGTAATTGAAGAAATTGTTTTCAAACAAATTGAGTGTCCCAGAAAGGTGTGGCGCGATGGGATTATTCAAAAACCCACTGATATACATATTCTCAAAGTTCTACGAAAGATAATTTCAAAATAAATCTATCAAATAGTTAGAGTGTAGGGTAGGCTCTGAGTGGAATTAAGTCAAAGCCAACCATAAATAAAACACAACTCTTAAAAAAAACTATATTATAAAACATTGACTAAAAACCTAAACAAAATTCAAAAGTATACTTCAATCGAAAAGACATGCGCGCCCATAGAGTCTAAATTTATTAAGTATTTGACCAATAGACATTGTCATTATTTTTAACTGAAGTGGCTTCTTCATCATCTCTTCTCACCTGACGTAGATCGATCCTGAATCTGAGCTACACAATCCGAGGCGTGGCGTCACGCCATACAGGTCGTGACAATATTTTCATAGTCTGTCCTATGTCAAAATTAAGAAACCGAAAACCAAAGAATGTCTACTTCCGGCTAAACCGGAAGGAAGTTAATGTCAGACGATAGTTTATCAAAACCTAAGATAGGAAAGTGCAATCGGTTTCGCTCGTTAGTCGTTTAGCTTCTGCAGCCTCTCAAGTATAAAAGATATCAATTTTCAAACATCAGTATTCCGGAAACAATTGAATTTAGCTATGAGATATATATGTTATACCAAATATAGGTAACAATTTTCACGAAATTCAAAAATCCACTGATATATAACAAATTTCTATTTAAAAAATGTAGACCCATCGGGCCCCATTTTTTTGGAATACGCTTCACTTTTGAAAATAATTTCTCATAATATGCCATTATGCTATATTCGGCTAGCACTAGAACAGAATTTTTAATTTGTGTGGTTTTGGAGCTATAGAAACCTGACGCACACTTGTGTATGGGACACAAATTTGAAAATTAGCCTTATTAAACTCACTGATGCCTCCAATTGGATATTTTTATTTACTAATCATCAAGGCATAATCCTTGGCATAATCCAAAAAGGGAGCTTAACAGCTTAACGTAGAGGCCCTTTATACTAGTCTTTAACAAAAAGTAAGCCTTTTTCACTGTATATTTCCATCTTTCTAGAGCCGAAAATAGCAATATCCTGCTAAATCCAACATGACCTTGTTTCAGGATTTCCTGAAATATTAATCATCCTGTATATTAAATTTTTTAGTTGATTTATTTTTATTACATTTGATATTTTATCTCCGAATTATCCAGCTAAATCGATTTTTTGCAATTTGGGAAAAACAATAAAATTAAGAAAAAACATTCATCTACCAAGTGTCGTATGAAAAAAAAAGTTTGAAAAACTAATTTGGAATGCGTATTAAGTAAAGTTATTTGCTTAGATATCCGCATTTTTGTAAAAATATAATATCATATAATAAAAATGCTATTAATATAGTAATGAGTTTTTGAGACATACAAAAAAATAATTTGGCAACACTGCATCCAAAAGTATGAAAATTTGCTGGTTGATCTGTGAGCACCATACATTTTTGGGGCAATCTATATGAAACTAATTTGAAAATTTACCCGCTTTAAGCTTGCTGACTTCCGACAATCGGATATTTTTTATTGCTAATGATAAAAACGTAATCCGAAAAAGGAGTTTATAATTAATACCCTTACACAAGGTTATTCAAAAAAATACTAGAACCCTTAATAAAAAAAATAAGTCGAAAGATGCGTAGGTACTTATATCCTAAACTAAACTGCTCGTCAAAAAAAACGACGCACCTAGTTTTTCGGACAATATTTGAAAGCTCGTTATTGGAAACCTACTCAACCGATTTTAAAAAACTTTGGAAATTCTGAATAGTTGATTCTTTGGCTCTTACGTCTAATTTTTGTAATAAGATATTTTGCACCTAACATATACTACAGGGTGTTAAAGAAAGAGATGTTTTTTTTACAAAATTTCAAGTTATCCCCATTCATGGGGTAGTTGAGATTGACAGTCGTAATACCTCTCTTTACTTACAGTTAGGTAATACCTCGGGACGTATTTGAGATTTTGTGGATATCTTGGCTAACTACGATTATATGGCAATTTTTCGAAAATTGTCGTTATTTTCCAGTTTAGTCCCAATAATGAACAAACTACGGAGGTATCCATGAATTGTGAACACGACGTCTTACGGTAGGTCATATGCTACCAGTTTATGTACGTTACGTGATCCATAAAACCAGAAAGTTCAGATTAAGGGATATGTTTTACACAAAATATTGCACGAATATTACTAAATGGTCCCTAGAATACCTAAGAATTGAAATGATAGGTGGGTACTTAAATAGGATCCTCTGTTAAAAAATGAACTCTTTTATTACCATTTTACTTTTTCAATCACCCTGTATATTCGAAGGTAATTTCGAGTGTAATTTGAACGGTTGTAAGAGACAAAAACTCGTTTGCATATTTATGGTAACGTTACACGAAGTAATATCCTTATTTTACCATATTTTGACAACTGACTGATTTATCACCAAAAATCAAAAACCGTTCCGAGAAAATACCCCATTCTTAACAATCCATGGTATTAAGGTCGCATTTTAAGTTTACAAGTATAATTTTCTTTGGTTTGAATTTCGATTTTGAATTTTCAAAAAAAAAATTATTTTGTGTAAAACATATCCCATAATTTGAACTTTCTGGTTTACTGGATCACGTAACGTACATAAACTGGTAGCATATGACCTGCCGTAAGACGCCGTGTTCACAATTCGTCGATACCTTCCGTAGTTTGCTCATTATTGGGACTAAACTGGAAAATATCGACGATTTTCGAAAAATTGCCATATAATCGTAGTTAGCCAAGATATCCAGAAAATCTCAAAAACGTCCCGAGGTATTACCTAACTGTAAGTAAAGAGAGGTATTACGACTATCAATCTCAACTACCCCATAAATGGGGATAACCTGAAGTTTTGTAAAAAAAACATCTCTTTCTTTAACACCCTGTAGTATATGTTAGGTGCAAATTATCTTATTCCAAAAATTAGACATAAGAACCAAAGAATCAACTATTCAGAATTTCCAAAGTTTTTTAAAATCGGTTCAGTAGGTTTCCAATAACGAGCTTTCAAATATTGTCCAAAAAACTAGGTGCGTCGTTTTTTTTGACGAGCAGTTTATATCGTTATTATTTCTTTTTTAAATGACTTCTTTACGCACGCTGGCCTTGGAGAGTAAGCTGGTGAATGTGTTCTCCACCCATTTCAAAGCGAATATCATACAACAGGAAAGCGTGTGCATTATTAGACAAGTAACACGGTTTTGTGGCATCCCTTGGTGTGAATGTACCTTCAATGTAAATATAACTTTCTGATCTATCCAAAATTAGGTCTTGAAAGTATACAGGTATGCTAATTTCCTCAGAATTTCTAAATGTCGGTGATCCATATTATGGTTTGTAGGTATGCTCTTGAAAACTTACTATTGAGTTGTCAGGAACAGGTTCGCCGAAAACTTCAATCTTTTCACTTGAAGACAACATCATACCAACAATTCATTTAAGATGACGTATTTCACATATTATGATAATATTTTTTGGCCTCTACCAGTAAAATACATGCCTCTTAGTTTGTAAAAGTTAAAAGAGCTTACCAATATTCTGCATATAACATGCAATTACCTGAGTGAATCTACATCGAAAAGTATCTGTGTGTGTATGTCCTAAACTGTTTCATTTACAAGAATTTATTTTGTTAATTTTGGAACATCCTGTATCTTGTAAACAAAGCTGTTTATGCTATATGCTTTCAGAAACCTTTCGATTTGTATTCTCGTAATATGTAATTAAATGTTTTGTAATTCCTTTGATTTTTGTATACAAAGAGACAGAGGCGTACAGTAAGAGTCTTTCTACAACTGACGCATAATGACATGGTTATTTGACAGTGTATAGTGTGAAAAATGTGTCATTATTTTACAAGTGACAATTTTCTATAGCAGCGTGCGCTAAAATACTTCGCACCCTCGTGTTCGAAATATTTAACCGCACACTCCGCTTTAAAATAACAGTCAACTAAAATAACGAGATTTTATTGAAACGAGTAAGCAAATCAAAAATTGCAAAGTAAACGTAAACTAGGCACCAAAATCACTTATTAGTTACAATATTAATGGTGCAATTATTACAATGGCTAACCCAAACTAACCCAAACTAACCCAGTGTATGCGGCCCCTGTCGATGTACCGTTGCGGGATACTTCTGAATTCATTTCGGAATTCATACTAAAGCTTAAGACACTGTCATCTACATCCACCTGGTTTGATATTCTATTGTTAGTTTGTATTCTGCCACGAATCTTTTACGTACCCTTCAGCCACTGATGACGATTTCCAACCTCCATGGCGCCTGAGAGTGGTGATATCAGCCCCACTTTTAGCTAATAAGGTTGCCAAAGTACGCCGGAAACAATGACCGGTATATAAATCTGCTTGTGGTAGGTTTAGATATTTAGCTATCAAATTAGAGGTAGCCCCTTTTTTATGGCAGTGGCACACACTAAAGGCAGAACATATGGCGCTCGACGAGCGGTGTGTGTGCGAAGATGTGATTGACACGGATCTTGAATAGTTGTAGGTTGTAATTAGGAGAAAACACATGTGCTGGGAGTGAGTTTCACAGTGATGCAGTGCGCCAGACAAAGGAGTTCCTATAAAGCGATGTTCTAGGTGTTTCCAGTTGTACGACTAACTGGTGCGCTGTTGCCGTCCGTCGTGACTGTCTGATCACACGTTTGCATTCGTTTCTCGTTTCGACCAAATAATTGCGAATTTCAGTGGTTTGATTTTGCTGGCAGTACTTGTAGGATTGCTGTTTCCTACTTACAGCTCTTTCGTATCTTCTGTCAAACCAGGGCTTTCCTTTTGACGGCAACTTGATGCAATTTGGGATATATGCTTCCATTCCTGAGATCACTTGCGTAATCTCTTCCCAGCAGACTGACGGGTCATCAGTGCCAAAGCAGACGTCGAGCCAAGGAAAATCTAGGTACTCCCTTAGATCGTCCCAGTTTGCAGAATTGTAATGCCAGATTTTTCGAGGCAATGGTGGATTCTTCTGTAGAAGTGGCAATTAATAAACCGTTGTAATAACTTTGTGGTCGCAAGTACCTAATGGTGGACCAACTGTAATTGTGTACTGGTCAGTAAGGCGGCGAATTCGCCTCGCTCTGAGATTCGAGTTGGTTCATATACAAATTGAATAAGCCCGCAGGTGATGGCAAATGATTCAGCTTCTCTACCCTCGTTGTTGGTCTTGTTGTAATGTTTGAGCCAGTTGGTGTTGTGGGCATCTATCTTATTTATACCTACAACGCGCTTATTACTGAACTGAGGCGGTCTAAGTTTAATGTACCTGCGATATATTTAAATATAATCACTATTTGTCATCGTGAATATTCTCTGTACATCAGTTTTAGTATCTGGAACAACAATAATCAAAACGGACCCTTGACCCTGGTTGTCGTCTGTAGTCATTTTTGTTAATTCGTCACGGCAACATGCTACTGACAGAGTACAAACAATATCATTTATACCGTGCTACTGAGATCCCAATTACCAGCAACACCTTTGCAAGAAGAAACAATTCGTCAGGAGTTTTACTCATGAAATTTATCATTTCCTGATTTGTAAGCTCTTTTAACTTTTTAGCCCTGTATACTGTCCTTTTCTTTTTAAGAATTTTCAAAAAATTTGTAATGTCAATGTTTTCTTTAATGTTCAAAGTAGACCTAAGCATAGAATAGACCGGCCATAAAGGTCAAGATTTTACTATCTTTGCTTTTCAACAAAATATGCCAGAAGAACATTTTCTGTAACTTTTCCGATATTCGTCCCCTTGCGCCAGAAGTCATGAAGTGATTATAACTCATATTGTCTTCTGGACTTTACTCTGCAACTTCGGTTAGTTCCGGTGGAGTACAAACCACATCTTCGTCGTCGGGTATCATTTTGAAATAAAAATTAATAAAACTGCGTGCTCTTACTAACAACGTCAAATCAAAGAAGAAAAATGCATTTCCGTAACAACGAAAGTAGGTAACTTCAAAAATATCACCAAATTATAATATTTTTGATTTTATTTTGCTAATATAAATATTCAAATATTTGATATGGAATAATTGTAGAAAAAAATGTGTATATATCACCGGCGCGAAATAATGTCGCACATTCGTCCGCTGTATTCAGTTTCATGCGCGAAATTGATTTTCGCACCCTTGTTACATAATATACTTTTCTTTAATTTTTCTCAGAATCGGCTTCCTCTAAAAAGCGAACACAATAGACCAATTTTGTGTAGTCTTTACAAAAGTAAAAAGCATAAACAGTTATAAAATATTGAAAATAAAGAGTGGAAAAATTTTTCTATGCACGTCACTTGTAGATGTAAAACAATGTAGATGAAAAACAATTATTATATGTTAAATACGTGCTTAACTTTAAATATTTTCGGGAAAGGTATTTAAGAAAATTGCAAAACCCTTTTTCTCATAAAATTTTCGCCTTATTTTTTGCTAAGAAACTTAGTGTTAAAATGTGTTCCATATTTCCGACATCCTTCCATGCAACTAATCCAATAGCTATTCACTCTCTACCCCTGTTTTTATAGCTACCTAACCATATGTTCTCTTTCTTTTCAGTATTTTGGAGTTAAGGAAAGAAAAGAGTAGAGATGCAGCTCGATCGAGAAGAGGCAAGGAAAACTATGAGTTCTATGAACTCGCCAAGATGTTGCCCCTCCCAGCCGCCATAACCTCACAATTAGATAAAGCTAGTATCATACGACTGACGATCTCATATCTAAAATTAAGGGATTTTTCGGGGCACGGAGACCCCCCATGGAGTAGAGAAGGCGGCCCACCTCCTTCTAAAACATTAAAAGGTAAGAATATTTATCACATTTATACATCTAGTGCGTTAACCTGGAACTCTTTTATTAAACAACATTAGAGAAGATTGCGAAAATGACATCGATAAAATAGTATTTAAGATTCTTGAGTCGAGTAAATGCTCCTAAGCGAGAAGTGAATTCATAGCCATCTGTGGCCGGTGAAAGGTCCCAGCTAACTCGATTAGCCTCGGAAACAAAAGAAATACTGACCGCTGACTGCAGGCAATTGTTTGGAGAACTTGCGGTTGATTTGATTTCCCGCTGGCTCGTATCCTATTATCCAGTTAGTTGTGGAAGAGTTTGCTGAAACTAAAATTCATGGAGATTATTGATTGTACTACACTATAATTTCAAAAAAGTCAATTCTATTCAAGTACAAGTTATTAAAAAAATATAAAATAGAAATGAAAAATTCGGTATACGAGCAGAAGAATATTAGAAAGTTCCACTTGCCCTAAATAAAGCCTTAATAAAAGAAATTTTTTAACAAGCCACGTACGACGCGACTAGTTTTATAGCTAATTCTTGCGGCATTCAATCAATGAATACCAAATGTTTCGTGGAACTATACAAAGGCAAATGAGGTTACGTCGAATGCCACTGTCACAATCTTAATTATTTGAAAACTCTTTTTGAATATTAATTGTTTTGAAGTCTGTAACAACCGTTGGAATTTTTTAATTACGGAAATTTGGTACTTATTATTATAGGCTTTTTTATAATTTTAAATTGGTTTTTTAATAAGTACCTTCTTCAATTTTTTTATGTCCATGCGCCGTGAAAAATAATTACTCCAAAGTATAATAAAAAGCCTTTGGTCACAGATACTTTAAATTTAATTCGAAGGATTAAATATAATTCGTGGAATTGTTCCAAACGTACTAGAACAAAATGACATCGATTATATTAGTCAGATTAAAAATTATTATAATTAAACTCTCAAGTCTGAGAAAAAAAAAATGATTTATTCATAGTAAAGTAAAGAAAAGTAAAATTGATTTATGCCAACAAAATTAAAATTTTTACATATTATTATGTCAGGAAAGTGGAGGGTTTTTCCGTATAATTGGGAGCACCCCTAGCGATTTTATTTTTAGAACTAGAAAAAACTTTAAATTACCAAAGTTAAGTATTTTTTCTGAACTGTTACAACTTGACAATGAACAAAATAAATGAAGATCGTAATTTTTTTTAAACACCAGCGTGTGTTTTTTTAAAATTGATTACCCAGCATATGATTCATTTATCAGATAGTTTGTTCATTATTGCTTCCGAATATACAGGTCTGATACTTCTATCATCAAAAATAACTGACAAAAATTACAAAAACTGTGCATTTGATAAAGATATTATTTTATAGCATTCTCTTTCTGACACCTTAATATTATGGAAAGGGTTTTGTCATTTTTCTCAATTAATTTTAAAGATAGAGGTATAAAATCTGGTTTATCGGGAAGAATAACGAAAGAACTACACAATAAATGAACCACAATATAAAGGGCGATCAGTTTAAAAAAAGCACTACGACCGGTACTACAAAATACGGAAACACCCTGTACATCTTTCACACATCTTCCTAGAAATGTTGGAAATATTCGGGCTCTAATTATATTAAAAAAAATAATGTGCCTCACTTTTATAAGCGCACAACTGAAGTGAAACTTCTTAAAGAGATATTAGGAATTGAGTTTTGCCCTCGGTTTCGACATTTTTTTTTCCTTTTTTTTAACTTTTTTTTCGTCGAACTTTTTTTTATTATTAACTTATTTTTAATTTTTTTCCCATTTTTTCAAAAAATTTTGTTTTTTTTTTCTCAAAGCATTTTTTCTACCAATTTTTGCCAGCCCCGACCTCGTAGCTGAACTCCTTCGCCTTTTTTCGCCGAAAATCGCGTTTCTCTAATTTTTTTATAATTACTTTTTTATTTCGTTTTATAATGTTTTATTTATTATTTATGTTTATAATACTTTTATTAACTTTCCGAGCAATTTTTTGCGTTTCTTCCAATTTGTTTCCTATTTTTTCAAACAGTTTTGTGCATCCGGCGAGGTGGGGGGTGGGTTAGTTTTCTCATAAAGCATTTTTTCCTGCAATATTTGCCATCCCCGACCTCGTAGCTGAACTCCTTCGCCTTTTTTCGCCGAAAACCGGGTTTCTCTAAATTTTTTTTATTATCCTCTTTTTTATTTCGTTTTATAATATTTTAATTATTATTTATGTTTATAATACTTTCATTAACTTTTCGAGCAATTTTTTTACGTTTTTTTAAATTTTTTCCCATTTTTTATATTATTACTCTTTTATTTCGTTTAATAATATTTTATTTATTATTTATGTTTATAATACTTTTATAATTCCCCTCTAGCTATACTAAAACATGCTTAATTAAAGGGTCGTTTTACTTTGATAACTGTTTCAACTTTGATAAGCATTTCACTTTGATAAGCGTTTCATTTTTTCAGACTTTACCCCCGCTAAAGAAATTTCACTTCAAAGATACAGTTTAGTCATGAATTACACTCTTTTAAAATTTAGAAAACAACAGGCGGAAGTGTATACTGGGAGCGCATGAGAATAAGGTCTTAATAAAATAAAGCAAAAATATATAAAACCAAATTCAAATAGTACGGAAGATGTTGTACCTCTGGACAAAATTTATGTACTGTTGGACAAAATTTTAAAAACTACACCACACTAAATTGTCATATTTTTTGGTTTAATTTTTAGGTTGTTGAGATTTAGCTATGTTGGGTTTTTAAAAAATTTATTTTTTAAAGGGCTACAAATTTCCATCGATACAACTATGCAGTGTACAGGGTAGGGTGTCCGGTTATAAATGTAACCCCCCTTTAACTTTTTTATTTACCCTCGTATAAAAAATGTTAAGTACAAAAGTTGTAAGGATCTTCATATAGTTTTCTGCGGTGTTACTAGAAAAACAATTGAACATCGAAATTCTATTGTGCAAATTAAATTAATGTTTTTTTAAATGGGACACCCTGTATATTCTTCCGGATATCGGTAGAGCTCTTTAAGACGAGTTCAGTATTATAAGGTTTGTTGGGTCTAGCTATAATAGTTACCACGTAAATTGCAAGAATGTCGGGTATCTGATTATTACTGTACCCCCCCTCCTAAATTCTTTATTTGGTGAGCTAGAAAAAAATGTTGTATACAAAAGTTGTAGGTTCCTTCAGAAGCTTCTCTGCGGTGTTACTAGAAAAACAATTGAACATCAGAAAAGCTTCTGAAGGAAGGATTTTTTTCTAGCTCACCAAATAAATAATTTAGGAGAGGGGTTCAGTAATAATCAGATACCCGACATTCTTGCAATTTACGTGGTAACTATTATAGCTAGACCCAACAAACCTTATATTAGTGAACTCGCCTTAAAGAGCTCTATCGATATACATAAGAATATACAGGGTGTCCCATTAAAAAAAACATTAATTTAATCTGTACAGTAGAATTTCGATGTTCAATTGTTTTTCTAGTAACACCGCAGAAAACTGTATAAAAATCCTTACAACTTTTGTATTTATAATTTTTTTATACGAGGGCAAATAAAACAGTTAAAGGGGGGTTACATTTATAACCGGACACCCTGTACCTCTGGACACTGTGCTTGTACTTCTGGACAAACATGTAAGTGTAACTAAATAGAAAATATACACTCTTTTAATGGTTAATATGAGTAGATAAAATAAAAAGCCCAAGTCTCAGAAAAATATTTATTTGAATCTTGCAACAAATTCCAAAAAAGTATGGAACAATTTGTATTGTTAACCTAAATTATAAGTTTCAAAATTTACACTGAGACATCAATGACATTTATCTTTCAGATCCCCCTTCGCACTTCGGCATTGGTAATTTTCTGATTACTTATTTTTCACTCTGACGAATTTTTAGGTTGTGGAGCCTTTTTATAATGCATAACCTTATAATAATCATCAGGCAAAACTTGCAATGAAATATCGCTCGATTTTTTTTCCTTGAAGTTTGTAATAGTCTGATTTTACCACTATAAAAGATTATAAATTTAATTTTATCTGCTGCATTTAGCAACAAAAGATTCAATATTTTGAGGTAAAAATTATTTAGTATTAACAAAAAAATTTCTTAGAATTTTCTTTGGTATTAACCTCTTCGGTTAATTAATTATAAATTCATTTATTTGATTTGTTGTCAATAAGTTTAGTGGACTTCCAGTTCCACATTTATTCATATTAATTAGCTACACATACAGTTAATAATACGTAATATGTATTAGCTTTTATAACACTGTTGTTGCAGTGCGTGGCTATCCTGATCATCATTTTCTTATGTTGTCCTCCAGCACTCTGTGACTATATTATTTTTTTAGAGTAGATAATCTGTTGGGTCGCTTAGGTTTACCAAACCACTAAAATAAGAATAATTGTGATATTAGTGAAACTTTGCATAGTTATAGCATAATAATTATGTTTACTTGCAGTTCTGTATTAAAGTACTTAATAGTTAATAACCTACCTTTGATCCTCGTTAGATCGGTCAAATTCATATACTACTTTTGGTTTGAATATTTGACTTCTAATCTCAGGCTGATACGGCTTTAACTTGTTGGGGTCACTGATTTGCTTTGAGATACTGCTGCTGCTTTCTTGTTTACCTGTTAATGCGGGAATAATTGATAGTTATTACATTTTTCTTTCTCTTCAATAGTAAAAACTTGTACTTGTTGCCTATTTTCTTCTAAGACTTGTTGATCTCTGCATAGATTACTCATTGTTGTTTCTCCTCATAGTGCTTTAGGGATTTACGGCGTATCCCTCACATATTTCCCCGTGGTTTTCCCTTATTTTTCTTTAATTTTCCCCAAACATCAATTTTTGTTTTCCTTTCTTATGTTTTAGTGTATTTTGAGGTATTTTGTAGTTCCACCTTCATACCGACAGTTGTGGACTTTGTTATTTGGTATTTCTACTTTATATTTATCTTTTCACGTGGCATAATATAACTTTTCTAATATTCGATTGGTAGCCTTGAATATTAGTAATGGGCTCTTTTCACTTAATTGTTGCTGTCGATTGGTATTTTTACAGATTTATTAATTCGTTTAGGAATATTTCCTATTGTTTATTGAAAATTTCAATTTTAGCTCATTAGTTGTTGCTTCCAAAGTCGTTTTACATCGCTTGGTTCTCGTTTATTATCTTAGAAGTATTCCTCGTATCGATTATTTCTTCATTTCGATAAGGGCTCTCGGCACTACCATTTTTTCTGATCTGACGTTTGTTCTCTAATTCCGTGGAAGTGGAAAAAGGCAAATTGACTGAAACTGATGATCTCGTTCTTCTAGAAATACCTACTGGGAAGAGAGGAAGCGTTTTGCCGTAGTGCAGTCCTAGGTGACTGTGTTTAATATTGCCGTTCTAGGGGAACTAGGATTGAATCTCTAATTAGTGCTTGACAGACACAACCGATTTATCGGGATATTCGTACTGCACGAGAGGCTTTCCGAGCTCACCTTATAAAACCGAGGCAGTGGATCCAACTCGAGAGAGGGTTTTACTACAGGGGCCAGAAGCCATTACAAAGTTTCACGACCGGGTTTTCCTACCGGGTCCCACTACAGGGTTTCAACTTTGGCTCACTTTCAACTTTTTGGACGAAGGACCTTCACTCTCCAGCAGGTGACTTTCACCTTTACTGCTGAGCTTGCAGCCTTTTCAGCAGCAGACCTTCATATGTAAAGTGGTATCGTTGCTACTATTTTTATACTCTTATCATTGTTGCCGATTGATATAATATCGTTTTTATTATTTTAATAGAAATTGTTCATTGTTGGCCAAGATTTCCGATAGATTTTATTAAATTTATGAACTCTTGTATTTTCTGGTCGATTGATATAATTATTGTGGCTTTGCTATTAATTGGTGATATTGGTATTACTGCATTTATAATTGGTGCTGCTGCTAGTTCATGCATTTCCATTTACCTATATGTAATAATTTTAAGTAATCCAAAGTGATCACTTCGGATTGTAGTGCTTAGAGTTTCTAGGTGTAAGGCATTAGTCTCAGTACAATCATCATTAGTATCAGTACAATCATCATATTGTACCATCACCGTTAATTACTTAATAATTTTTTAGTGGTCAGTCTTTTGTTTTTAAATTTCACTGTAAGATTGTTACTGTTTTAAATAAAAAAAAAACTAGAAGCCAATAGATCGAACCGTAAATTAAGATTGTGTTTCTTCTTTAATAAAACGTGCCTAACAACCCCGCATAACACCAGTGGAGCTTTTCCAGTTTAGCTGGCAGAACTGGTGGCGCTCACGAACTCCACACCTGCATACATTACTCTCCGGTGTTAGGTTTGTTTTAATTAAAATCCTTTCATTTTTAACATTAATAAGAAAATCGTGTTGCAAGTTTATCAAGATCATAATCACGGGAACAAATCTTCAACTGAATGTCAGGTGAATCTTCTCTCTCGCTAAAGCTACCTTCATTACTTTCTGAATCCCTGTTCCATCTCAATATAAGAATACTTTGCTGTGCAGAAGTGTTTTTGTGAACCTAATTTTCCCTGTGCAAACATAATTTTGACATAATAGACATTTATTAACAGTTGGTTATTTCTCCCTGACGCAGACATAATTTGATCTTCGTCAATATGTGTCAAGGGGAGCCTGCCAGCTTATTTAGCTCTAAATTATGTTGCTTCATAAAATGGTTTTCATATTATGGAGCGCGTAATATAAGTTCTCGTTAGTCGTTAAATCATTATAACAGTCTTATGTTTTGATATTACATAGGTCAATAGATGATGATGATATATATTACGTGCCGTTAACAATTATTCGTTTGTTTTACACAATATGCCATACCAAAACAAATAAACAAAACAGTTTAGAGATTCAAACTAAATCTAACGTACCTAATCAAGATACTTTAAACACTCATAAAATAGCAGTTTTAGTGAATTACAAACATTGACTAACATTAACAAAAGATTAGCATTAACAAGAATATCAAACTAAAAACACATTACATGGCAGGTCATATTATATTAATTTATTGATAATTAGCGTAGATAAGATATATTCTGATTTTAATGATAAATGACCCTTACTCGACTGTTTATTCACTCCGTTTGAACTTCATCTATTGAAAGACTAATAATGCGGCCTTAAGCTAACAGTGAGCTTTCCACATGTCACCAAAGTGCGTAGCGATTGAAAATGTGTCATCCAGGTCCCTTAAATTCGGCGGCAACATCCCGTTGAACTACATGTAAATCTAATCACGACCCTCCCGCTAAATTCGGGAATCCAATTCTCTACCCTGACAGAGGAGTGATAAAATTAGCCGATGCTTATTGTAAACCAAACTTGGAAAATTTTCTACCCTTAATTCGTGTACTTGTGGCAAGCGCCTAAACGCAGCGATATTTACAGTGTTGCCACTTTGTTCATGGACTATAAGTTTATTTATTGTTTGCATTTTTGAAAAATACATTAATAGTCAAAATTTATTCCCTGAAATCAAAGGCAAGTCAGAATTCAGAATTTCAAATCTAAATTCAAAGTTAAAAGTCAAAATTGGGAGACATGCCTGAATATAGATGTTAAAGTTTTAATTCAGACTATTTATTCAGAAACCCAGAAATATGAAAAGGAAAATCAGAGGGCTTCATTCACATTTCTGGCTTTGTCCATAAGTTTAGACATTTAACTCTGCGTTTATACTTTAACCTCCAAATTTTAACTTGCATATGAATTTCAAGTTTTACAAATTTCTAAGTTTACATTTTTAACTCTGAATTCTGATTTGTCTCTGAATTTAAGCCCATTTGAGACTTTAGAGTCGAAATTTAGACTTTAATATCTACGACTCTAACCCAAAACCTGAATGTATGGCTTGATTGAGCGAATAAATAACTAAGTAAACTCAAATTTAAAACATAAGTTTTACAAGTCTGAATTTGAAGGTTAAATCAAACTTGTACTTTAAATGATACAACAGTTAAATAAAATTACTCTTCAAGACTTTTTGAATACATCGTGGCATTTTTATATTACAGAGTTTAACGCCTGAGTTAAAACAAATTCGAATTCAGACTTTAATCTTAATGTCTCTATAAATATTGACTTCTTTCTGAATTTAAACCTTTTAATGCCGGGTTAAAGTATGAAAACGAAGGGTCACTGTGAACCTATTTCTAATCTAACCTGTCTAAACTCTGATTTAAAACTTTTGAGCCTGAATTCAAACTTTAATCTCTAAATTCAGACATAGTTCTGAATTTAAGCCTACAACTCTGAATTTAGACCTTTATTATTCTAAACTTAGATTTCTAATTATAAATTCTAATTTAAAAATTGTAATTCAAACTCTGAATTGTGATTTATCTCTGTAT
>MU184468.1:122673-144365 GCA_016904865.1 Pissodes strobi | reverse complement strand
TGGCATTTTCAAGTGTGGCTTCCTTGATGGCTGCTTGACTCGAACTGTTCGAGTTGCAGCCTTGCAGACGTTTCGCCAAGGTCTCACTTGGCATTATCAATGCGTTGTCCGGTTATAGACTGTGGGTTGATGTGATTTTGATGCTTTATAGGCCGGTGTCGTAGATTGTAACGAAAACTTGCAGAGATAGACCGGCATCGGCAGTCCGAAGGACCGCAGTTTCTTGAGCAGTCCGTCATGCCAAACTCTGTCGAATGTCTTCAAATATCCAAGGCAATCGCTCGAGACTCTCCGTAGTTCACAATTGTCCTGCTCCATATATGAGTGACATAGGCCAATATATCTCCTATCGATCTCTCTTTGGGAAATCCGTATTTATTATCGCTGATTATTCGGTTGTTCTCGAGGTACTTGAGTAGTTCCTGATTGACTACACGTTCCATAACTTTGGAGATTATTGGAAGCAAGGCAATTGGGCGATAGTTCGAGGGCGTGGTTTTTATGCCTTTTTTTGAATAGGTTGCCCTCGAGCGACTTTCCAAGAAGATGGGTAAATCCTTTAAGACAGAAAAAAGTCTGGAAAAACGGGTGTTAGTTCGTTGGCGCAGTTCTTTCACACGATGGCAGGTATACCGTCCGGCCCTGATGCCTTTTGCGTATCTGGTGCTTTATGGATTTTACGAATATCACAGTGATGAAACTTGATTTCTGCCATGGTAGTGTTGATGTTCGATATTGTGGGGAGAGCCTTGCGTTGGGGGACGTCTAAGGTAGAATGCTATGAAAACATTTTGGCTGTAGTCGCCGTGATGTCACGTTCGTCTGTCAAAGGTGGGAGAGACGTTTTGTAAAGTTATTAGTTACTGCCTTCGCTACCGACCAAAAATTCTTGGAGCCAATGGGGCATTGGAAAAGTTTATTCCTGATACTTTGATTGTGTTTGTCCTTAGTTTCATCGATCACACGTTTGCATTCGTTGCTCCCTTCGACAAAATAATTGCGATTTTCACCGCTGATTTTGCTCACTTTTGACGGTATCTTGATAGAATCTGAGATGTATGCTTTGATTCCTGAGGAGATTACTTGCGTAATCTCTTCGCAGCAGACTGACGGGTCGTTAGTGCCAAAGCAGACGTCGAACCATGGAAAATCTAGGTAGAACTCCCTTAGATCGTCCCAGTTTGCAGAATTGTAATGCCAGATGGTGGATGGTGGATCCTTCGGTAGAAGTGGCAATTCATAAACCGTTGTAATAAGTTTGTGGTCGGAAGTACCTATTGGAAGACCAACTGTGTACCGGTCCGGATTGGTGGTTAGAAAAAGATCCAGAAGGTCGGCGAATTCGCCCCTCTCTCGGATTCGAGTTGGTTCGTCTACAAATTGAGTAACCCCGCAGCTGATGGCAAATGCTTCAGGTTCTCTACCTTCGTTGTCGGTCTTGTTGTGATGTTTGGGCCAGTTGGTTTTGTGGGCATCGAAGTCTCCCAGAACGATTATGTCTGAATTGGGGCGATTGACCTATTGACTCAAAAGTGGTAGCTAGTGTCTTAAAAAAGCTTTGGTAGGCTCTATCGCTCGGAGGGCGATAGAGGCAATATATAAACTTGGTTACTCCCTTGGCGGTGAACTTGAGCCGCATGACGTCAAGGTTGTTCGATTCGAGTGTTTCCTCGCGGTGACCTGAAAGGTCGCTTCGGACAAAAAGGCATATTGCGAACTCATGGCTAAATCAGGCGTGTAAGTCGTAACCAGGATAGGGGTAGTTTACTGTTGTTGTTGTAGAACATACTTCGGTTTCTGTAAGGGCTAGTATGTGTGGCCTATTTGCTTGTATCAAATGTATGCTTGTATCTAGGCTTCTTATGTTGCAGAAATCTATTCTAAATTGGTTCGGTATCTTTGCTGTCTGTGAAATGCGGAATGAAGCGCTCCCAGGGCCACCCAGATCCGAATGGCCGGGGAGTTTACGTCCGGAATATTTTGATCCCGGAAGCACCATCATGTCCATATATTCATACACTGGAATCCGGAACCACTAGCGCGGAAGCGGAACGTGATTCGGAAAAACCACTTAGCGCTTCCCAGTTCTGGTGGGGTGATCTTTCACCGGACGATGCGAGTAGGGGTATGCATCTACCACCTAGGGCCGCTTCCACTGGAAGCATCGGCCTCAGACTCATTCTTTTGGTGGTTCCTAGTCTGACAGGGGTAGGAATGGGGTTTGTTGGGTCATTCTCCAGAGATTAGCTCAAGACTTTGTACTTTGGTGTTCTCCAGCCTGGAGGAGGACGATGAGACTTGATGGGCCACATCCCGTGGCAACTTGGAATGGCGGGGGCGTCACTCCCCGTAATCAAACTGCTCTCACCAGTTTGAGGTTTCTGCCTGCTAAAACAATGCACCGTCTCTTGTCACAAACTGTTAATCTTCAGCTCCATACTTTGCACTTCGGTGTTATTCATCCTGGGGGAGGACGATGAGATTAGATAGGCCACATCCCATGGCAACTCGAAATGGTGGGGCGTCACTCTCTGCAAACAAACGGTTCTTATGAGTTTGACGTTCCTGCCTGTTAATACAATGCGGCCCCTCTTGTCACAAACTGCCATTGATCAGCTCCAGACTTTGTTCTTCGGTGTTCTCCAGCCTGGGGGAGGACGATGAGATTTGATGGGCCACATCCCGTGGCAATCGGAATGGCGGGGGCGTCACTCCCCGTAATCTAACTGCTCTCACCAGTTTGACGTTCCTGCCTCGGTACGTATATCTGAGTAGATAGCAATTTGATGATTGGTAGGCGAAGACGTTTCAATTGACTTTATAACTTTGTATGGTACTTACCGCAATTAATTAGCCACTGTTTGCAAGGTTCTTCACTTTTAGAGGGGAATCTAAATGCCCGAGTGCCAGCATTAGAATATCTAGCTTTCCCACAATTAAAACATACGCATTTGTATCCCCTGTCGCGCGGCATGACGACAATAATGATTTTATTATTAAGTCTTATCATATGCGAACACAACAATTCCAGTTCACTGCCTGTAAAGACATTTAGCGGGGCGGGCGAGATATATATAGATATAGATTATAGATATAGATGCATAATAAATGTTTATATGAATCTTACTTTATATAAAAGAACGCTCTATAACCTCTTAAATTCGTCTGCATGATAAGCTTTTCATGTGAGGATATGTGGTGGAAAATTCGTAAGGATTTTCAATACTTTGGCGGGAGAAGTTTTCATTGCTTCATTGTCCCCATTGCAAAAACAAAATAATACGTGGTAAACGGAAACAACTAAACAAATGTAATCATATTTCAGTTGACTTTGCCTTTCCCAAACCAGGTGAATCAATCCTAGACTGTTTCTACAACTACCGTCAAAAAGCTGATGATAAAGTGTGTTGTGACTATGCTCTCCACATGTGTCTACCTCATTGGTCTGAACAAGTTAAACGAGAGATGGCAATACTTTGTAAAGAACATGGTAGGAATATATCATATTTCAGAAATATCTTTTTTTTATTTTAGTAGTTATTTTGTGGTAGCGAAATTAAATAGTATGGTATTCACCAAAGTCTAGACAGACGCTATTATTGCGAATAATAGCTGTCTAAACTGTGGTTAATACGTTTTTTCTACAACTAATACATCAACAAAATATTTTTGTAACTCTTAAAGCATTAATTATATACAGCGTGTCTCAGGATAGGTGTTACAAGAGGACAAATGGTCCAAAAAGTTTTGAGTAGCTAACTCATGTTTTGGAATCAAGCCCTGCATGGTCCAAAATAACACTGTACAAAATATTACTCAAAATGACATTATACAAGGCGTGTTATAATTAAAAGTCTGAACATTTCCTTAAATAAAGTACCTTTATTTCAACAGATAGCGACAAATTTAATTAGGAAAAGTTGTTTAATACTAATTTTTATGCATCACATGTCAAACAGTACTGTCACTATAACGATATCAGGTATTTTACATGTAGTCAAAGTTTACCTTCATTTTAAATGGGACTTATTTTTCCAGCAGCTAAAAAATTAAAGTGTAACAAAAGTACACAATATCTGAGATTAGAGCATAAAAATTAGTACTAAACAACTTTTCCTAATTAAATTTGTCACTATCTGTTAAATAAAGGTATTTTATTTAAGAAAATTTTCAGACTTTTAACTATAACACGCCTTGTATAATAGCATTTTGAGTAATATTTTGTACATTGTTATTTTGGACCATGCAGGGCTTGATTCCAAAACATGAGTTAGCTACTCAAAACTTTTTGGACCATTTGTCCTCTTGTAACACCTATCCTGGGACACGCTGTACATATATATATTTTATAAGATTGCTTATCCATTAATTATTTTAATCAAGTTATTTGTTATTTGTTATTTGTATTTTGTGTTGTCAGATAAGCTTTCGATTGATCATTTATTGACCTAGGTAAATAATGAAATATTTCTACAAGAGGAAAAGAATAACAACTTCTCAAGTTAAAAATTGGTCAATAATGGATATTAAAGCTAGTAGTGGAAAAATATTTTACCTTGTTTCATTTAATACTTTTAGGTATAAACTCGTTTAAGATGTTCATGGCGTATAGTTTTATGCTGAACGACTCGGAACTTTATAGCGCATTCGAACAATGTCAAAAACTAGGGGCCGTTGCCCAAGTGCATGCGGAAAATGGCTCCATTATTGTCAAAAACGTGGAAAAACTTTTAGCAAAAGGAATTGTCGGTCCAGAAGGTCATGAACTTTCTAGGCCAGAAGAAGTAGAATCTGAAGCTGTAAATAGAGCGTGTGTTATTGCTAAACAGGTACTTATTTTTTTCAATTTATATGAGTGTCTAATGATGCGGGATTCGTGTAAAGTACGAAATTCGTCTCAAGGAGTTAAATAAGTAATACAATTCTCTCAAAAACTCAGAAATAGCATGCGACAACAATTTTACTTATATTTTACCGATGTATTTTACTAGGTAGCATGCAAATTTTTTCTAATAGCACCTTTTGAATTGCACAATATATGAATTTCTTTATAGGGACACTTTGGCCATATATGAAAAATTTAGTCCACAAGTTTATCAAGTATTGCTCCTTTTTAGGAACGTATATTATTTAACACAGAACCTGATTTCATTGCATTTTATCACAGCATATTCACTACCAGTTACCTGGCAGTGCCCTGAGCGGTTCAAGGCAATGTAATGACACGGAGCGAACTGAATTTAAAACGAATGTTCGCTTCAAAATCCACGACAAATTCGTCCGAAGCCACGGCTATCGCCCTAAAAATTCCGTAAATTTCGGATTTTTATACAATTTTGCCATTTAAAATCGCTTTTAAACCGATTTTGACGATAAAACAGCATATTTAACTGTCAAAAGTATTATTCAGATGCCCACGTTTAAAACAATATTAAGTCATGGCCCTCTTCTAAAATTTTCACTTGACTGTCCCAAATCAAAGGATGCCGCCGCAAGATGATGAGCATCTGGTAGTGAATAACTGTGATTTGATTTTCATTTAAAGAAGCAGTTTTTTTTAAATACATTTTGTAGAGCTTACCCAATATAGCCTCATGGAAATGGTGCAATTTTCACTCTTTCATATGACAACGCCAAATGAGTGTGTGTTCTTTTGTATTAATGCACCCAAAAACTTACGGTTTATTATTATTTTTTATTAAATCCATTGGTATGATTGGTAAGATATGCGTAGCACCCGCGTCAAACCCACACGCCACTTACCCAAACTTCTCTGCTACCACTAGCAAATAATATAAACATTACTTGCGTCCTACGACCCTAAATTCAAATAACTCTTATTGGTTGGCGCTAATTCAGATTTGTTACGCCCCAATTCAGAAAAAATGCCATGTGTAAAGTGTAGTTATTTATTGAATATACTAATTATATTGCAATATTGGTGCAGTGGCGGCAGTAGAATTTTCTCCGTGAGCGCGTTGAGATATTTGTGCCACTGTCGAATTTCAATCTTTTAAGCCAAAGAAATCTCATACGCAAATGATGAAACGTGTGATATTCTTGAAGTGTATTATAAAAATAATAACAATGCATACGCAGCGAGAGCGGAAGAACAGCAAATGTTCTTTTTAAAGCAGGGCAAAATACTTTTTAAAATATTGAACGGGGATTCCAAGAACTAAAGGTTCTGAAAAGTCAAAGTGCAGTAGTTGATGAGGAGGATGAATTCAATATTTTGTTATATTTTAATATTCCACTCTCGCTCCTGATGTATTGTTATTATTTATATAACATAATATGGCATTTTTTGAACAAAATCTATCTACTATTATTTACTTTATGATAATGTTTAAAATGTTTGGACTCAATATATTAAAAATGACAAACAGGCACACTATATATTTTTGGAATCGGTAAAACTGCGATTTTTTTAAATATAGGTCCAAATACGAGGTGTTGTATTAAAAAAATAATAAAAATTGTGCCAACATTTGATATGTCAGACGTTCCATTATTTTTTCTGACGATGGATTATAAAAACTCTGACAAAGCCTTAAAAGTTTTGTATTCATCACTTTTTGATTACTATTTAAATAACCTCTGCAGGGGTGCCAGAATATGGGGAAAGAGTATACCACCGAAATATTTTTCCACCTGAAAATACATATACGTCTAAAAAACTGCAACCAGTGAGGTGTCCTGTCCCAAGGTGGCCTGTTAAGAGGGATTAGACTGTATAATGAAGTGATGTATAGTCTATATAAGGTTAATTGAAAAACCAAAATAACCTGTAACCAGTATAAATGAACAAATAGACAAGGACATCGCACAATTTTTTATAAGTTTCAATAATATTTTAATTTGGAACATTGGAATATGAACATTTTAAGTATCTGCAATTTGGCCTATGAGAAAATTATAAGGTGGCGGAACAAAATAATTGTGTCCATTTCAATTTTCGAAAATAATAAAGTAGGGAGTATTTCAACAAGTAGGAATATATTTAAACATTGTGATTGCAAAAACATTGATTGAAAATTGGTCATATTTATGATTCGGAGAAACCACCTAGCGCTTCCAAGTTCTGGTGGGCTGGTCTTTCTCCAGACGATGCGAGTAGGCCTATGCATCTACCACCTAGGGACGCTTCCACTGGAAGCATCGGCCTCAAACTCATTCCTTTGGTGGTCCCTAGCCTGACAGGGGTAAGAATGGGGTTTGTTGGGTCACTCCCCAGTAATCAACTCAAGAATTTGAACTTTGGTGTTCTCCTACCCGAAGGAGGACGATGGGATTTGATGGGCCACATCCCGTGGCAACTCGGAATGGCGAGGGCGTCACTCCCCGTAATCAAACTGCTCTCACCAGTTTGACGTTCCTGCCTGCTAATACAATGCAGCCCCTCTTGTCACAAACTGTCATTGATCAGCTCCAGACTTTGTACTTCGGTGGTCTCCAGCCTGGGGGAGCACGATGAGATTTGATGGGCCACATCCCGTGGCAAGTCGGATTGGCGGGGGCGTCACTCCCCGTAATCACACTGCTCTCACCAGTTTGACGTTCCTGCCAGCTAATACAATGCAGCCCCTCTTATCACAAACTGTCATTGATCGGCTCCAGACTTTGCACTTCAGTGATCTCCTGCCTGGGGGAGGACGATGGGATTTGATGGGCCATGTCCCGTGGCAAGTCGGAATGGCGGGGGCGTCACTCCCCATAATCAAACTGCTCTCATCAGTTTGACGTTCCTAGACCAGCTAATACAATGCAGCCCCGCTTGCCACAAACTGTCATTGATCAGCTCCAGACTTTGTACTGTGGTGTTTTCCTGCCCGAGGGAGGACAATGTGATGCGATGGGCCACATCCCGTGGCAACTCGGAATGACTAGGGACTAGGGCGTCACTCCCCATAATCAAACTGCTCTCACCAATTGGACGTTCCTGCCTGCTAATACAATGCAGCCCCTCTTATCACAAACTGTCATTGATCAGCTCCAGACTTTGTACTTCGGTGTTCTCCAGCCTGGGTGAGCACGATGGGATTTAAGAGTCACATCCCGTGGCAACTCGGATTGGTGCGGGCGTCACTCCCCGTAATCAAACTGCTCACCAGTTTGACGTTCCTGCCAGCTAATACAATGCAGCCCCTCTTGTCACAAACTGTCATTGATCAGCTCCAGACTTTAACTCGGAATGGCGGGGGCGTCAGTCCCCGTAATCAAACTGCTCTCACCAATTTGGCGTTCCTGCCTGCTAATATAATGCAGCCCCTCTTGTCACAAACTGTAATTGAGCAGCTCCAGACTTTGTACATCGGTGTTCTCCAGTTGGGGGGGGGGGGGGTTTTGGTGGGCGACATCCCGTGGCAACTCGGTATGGCTGGGACGTCACTCCCTGTAATCAAACTGCTCTCACTAGTTTGACGTTCCTGCAATATAACTTAAGACGTACTCAAGCAATACACTGGTGTCAAATGAAAATATTCCCTGAACTTATTTTCGTTAGTATATAGATGGCGACAAATCAATATTTGGTATGCGCCCTCTGAAGTCCTTTTTTTTTAAAGTTCAGATTCAATTTTCCTATTCCCTTTTTCCGATGCCTTACCATTTGACACCACTAAAAGAGCAACGTCCAGCTCGTTCATATTGCTTGTCTTCAACGAAAAACGGTACTGGTGACATTTTCTGACTACACTTTTTATTATTCAGATAAAATTCTAGAAATTTCCACCTCAATCTGACGTCATTAAGCGCATTATTGCGATCTTAATTTGCCGTTGCCGTCTTTGAGGAAGCCAGCCCTTAAGACGTGGGTTAAAATACATGTACAATTTACCCTATATAATACATACAATATTTTTAGTAATATAGCGTGGTCACTATTAAGGTATCGGTTTTAAGTTTTAAAATTAAATTACGTTGCAAATTTTTTATTAGACAGTAAAATTATTACTTACCATTGATCAGCTCCAGTATAGTATTTAATAAATAGGTACTAGGTAAACCATATAGAAAATGATAAATCTTGAATTGACCAATTTTCACGCATGGGCATAAAATAAATCACATCAGTCATTCTTAAATTTTATTAATTAAATGAAATTCGATATTAAGCAGTTTGTTATGATTGCGCGAAGAACAAATCATTGAAAATGTTTCGTGCAATCAACCATTAAGTTCAGTAAATATAATTTAATTTAGTAAGGTCTTTAAAGTATTATGCAGTTTACGTTTCATCGTAATTATCAGAGCTAGAGTCACTGTCAGAGTGGGGTTGAATAAGAATTGAGGCTATAGGAGGCCAGATGGGATATTCATTTTCTTTGTCTTTTTGAATAATATGAGCAATAATACAGTTTTCCGCGCGCCACTATCCAGTTTATTTATTACTTGCCGTATGCTGTTCAGTACCGCGTACCTCTCAATGTTTGTGATTGATTTATCTTCTCGATTTTTGTTTAATGATATCAAAAATCATTTCCATTCGAATAAAAATACAATAGTAGGGAGGTAAGCGCAGAACTGTATGCCCTTTATAGTTCGTCAATTACATATCTATTATTTTTTAAATGTTAAGGCTATATAAGTATAGTATTTAATAAATCTTTCTTTAATGGAATCTTTTTAGGAACATCTAGGTTCTTATTACCCATAAAAATTTATATCTTTTTTTGATACTCTTATAAGGTATTTTGTTTAGCATCCTGTCACAAGCATTATACCGTTTAGGGATCGATATGAGTCAAGTTAGGGGTTACGCCTTGGAACTAGAGGAAATTACTATTCGCGCCTCGACCCGGAAGGAGATTTTTCGGGGGTGTCAAAAATTGCTCTGTCTCTTCTACGGCGCCACTTATCGGCGGTAGATTCCAGCTGTGGTAGGGTTCGAACTTGGGATCGCAAACCTCCCTACCCTACCGAAGTGATTTTCTAGTCTTCAAAAACCCTCCCCGACCAGTTTTACATTCAATCTGACCCGTCCTAAGTTCGGTCTATAACAACAAATCCTGATAACTACAGTTTACACTTAGAATATCGTTCTCTAAGGAAAAGAAATCATGAAAATTATATACTGGCTCAAATTTCTAACTGAATTTAAAAATCAGCTAGCGTCTTGTTTCTCCATATTTAACTTCGTCATAGCGACCTCGGCTAACTGTATTGTCCAACGAATTTCACATACTAATTCTTTACGATGAATGAGCAACCGTTAACTCATATTAACCTCGATCAGAATAGAATAGAATAGTATTGACATCGGCATGACCTCATTCAGCATCATCAATAATTGTGAGTGGGGTCTAGGACGTTTCAGTCCCGGCAGTGTCATTGCCGAATACCCAAGATACCTAACGATCAGACATATATTTGTTCATTGTTATCTTAAAGTATCATGTTTTTATACACCAATAAACCTTTGGATGAATACCCAATAAAGTTATCGGTTATCACGCACAGACATTCGGGGAACCAAGATTTCGCGAAGAACTGCGCAGTTTAACCCATATAATTATCAATTTTAAAAATTAGGTTTCAATTCACTTTATTTGTTTCAATAATCTGCATTCATTTTAATGTGATTATAATTATAAATATTAATGGTTTGCTGTCATTTACTATTTAATATATAAGTATAGTATGAAAAAGTAACCTTAAATATCTGAAAGAACGCTGATTTTATGCAACAAATTTTATATTTTCAAAAATAGCTTGACATGTATTTTTTATCAAACGAGCTAACCTAAACTAATAATATAGCATTCTTTAATATCACAGATTCAAATTTTTTAACTAGTTTTCATGGTCGGCTACCATCTAGCGGCGATGAAACGGCAGAACTGAATCGACCAGGGATGAACCGGTCAACGGTGAACTGTACCCGGTGATGAAATGACGGCGATGAATCATCTGGTTCCGAATGAGCGTACCAAAAATAATAGTTAGCATGCAATAAAGCATTACATTATTAAATTTTATTGTTGGTTTCAACAGGTGACCAAATCTCAAATAAATTCTTAAAATGGAGCAATGCATTTACTAAAGGCGATAACTGAATCTAATGGGAAAGCTATACTATAAAAAACATGTTAAAATGTTAACTAGATCTATAAGTAGTAGGGTATGTTTATTGAATAGTAAATACCTCGTGAACTATGCAGTAGTGGATCATAATATAGAAGTTACACAGAGATAAAATAGTACTGAAAAATATAGTATATGTTTACATCTGGACACCGGTGGGTGCGATCTGATCTTAGCATGAGCCAATTTAGTACTTTGACGAATTCGCTTTTTTATAGGTAGATTGTCCTCTGTACGTAGTGCATGTAATGAGTAAACAAGCCGCACAGGCCCTGGCATTGGCGCGCGAGAATGGCACGCAGGTGTACGGTGAAGCCTTGGTGGCCGGCCTTAGCAAGGACGGCAGCCATTGCAAACACCAGTGCTTTCAGCACTCTGCTGGTCATATTCTTAGCCCACCTCTTAGGTCTGACCCTACCACCCCGCTTGCATTAATGAACTTTATGGCACAGTAAGTTTAGTTTATTTTTTCATGTTGGTCTGCTAATGAAATTAGCAATTATGTAGGGATATAGTTTTGTCTAAGCAACTAAACAATAATGCTTAGAGATTGAGCTGTAACGTTGAGTTCCCTATTATATGTTTTCTATTGTGCTTTTTCGATAATAATAATTTTATGCTGAATTATGAAACCAACAAAAACAGTTGCATATCCATCTGAAAAAGTGTCAATATATGTGGATATTGATATTGTGCCATGTGTATATAATGAAATTACTAATAAAGTCTGATAGCTTCGCATAAACTTCATTACTTTTTCTAGTACTGTCTGATTTTAAGTAGCAATAATTGTCTGAACTTATAATTTATTGACAGTAAAAACGATTTCCTATAAAATTGCTAATTTCAGAGCTTTATGGGTGGCTTTGCACATCTTTCTTCACTTTTTATGTTCTTAAGTTCATTTCGTTCCCATAGCGTTTTCTTATATTTATTTAGACGTAGTAATAATTAATTGTTCGTCGATGTGTGTTGTTTTGCATGCGCCTAATCATTAATGTCATTCATGTAATACATAATTGCCGACTATTGAATTGTCATTATCACCCTATTTCTGTTTAATTTTAAAACTGCTCACGAGTTCTTTATATTTTTATATGAAGTTTTCCTGGTGGATATTTAATTTCTAATATCACTCTGTTCATTATAATTAGTTGATCTTGATTATAGATAGAATAAAACGGCAGTCAGAGAAACGAGTTTTTATAATATTTTATGTTAAATTTTGAAATATTTGGCAATTCAGGTAAACATACCGATCTATCTGGTTCGAGTGTCATCGGAATCATCCGCCCATTCGATTGCTAAAAGCCAGTCAACAGGTCAAAGATTGTTTGGGGAGGTTGAGGCCTCCTCGATTGGAATTATGGGTAATCCCCATGATTTCAAATTGGTCACATCACCACCTATAAGATCTAACCCCAATACTTCTAGTCAGCTTTTGCAGTTGTTGTCATCGTAAGTCTGTTTACTAACCTTTTTATATCAAATGTTAATTTAAGAGCGGAGTTATTGTTACCTACAACGAAAGTTATGAATAGATTCGGAGAAAAGAGCTTTTTTGCAACACTTTTTTATCGTCCCGTATAACGCTCCCTGATCAACAGCATGAAACTAAGATCCGTTCTTGAATTAATGTTGAGAATCATTTCCAAAAAATATGCTTTCAAAATTAATTTTTTTTTGTGGAACTATGGTGTATCAACAGCTACATAATCTTAGATCAATATGCGCCATCAAAACTCTTGTTACTGTATAAAATTATTTGAATGTTCATGTTTTAATACTAAATTTCACTTCATAAATTACGATAGATTGTGTTTTGTATTTCAGGTCTCAGGTGTACTAGTAACTTAGTAGAAAAATATGAAAACCAGTTCTCTTACGCAGTATTGTTTTTGAACTTCCTGAGCCATCAGAGTGTTCGCCCTTGTGTCTGCATTATGAATTGAAATTTTGTATGATAGCATTAACATTTTGTAGTGAAGGGTCACTGAATATTATTTTGATGAATTAAAAGTTCCTCTTTATACACGCTTCTTTGGCCAATTTCGCTTGTTTGGTTTCTGTGGGCAGAGATATTGAGCAGTGTGAGATTTTGGATATTATAGTGTTACTAACAGAATTTTCAGGGTAAATATTACTTGCGACTATCTAAATGTCCTAAATATTATGATCACAACTTCATTTGGTCGGATTTATTTTTCATGGTTTTGCTTTGCTACTTACCGATCAGCCGATTTCGATTACAGAAAATCGAAGGATTAATGTTCGATCGTAGACCGTATAAACCAATCGAATTAGAACTGAGCGCTAGCAGTCATATGTTTTGGGCAGTGTTCTATTTAGCGAAAAAGCGTTTACATAGATTTAATGCCTAAATTGGTTGTTTTTTGTGTTTATATTCAATTGGAATATTGGAGTAGTAATTAATTTATTAGTGACGTAATTACTTAGTGTTTCGCAGATTAAATAACTTGTTAAATTAAATTCAGTATTTTTAATATACAAGAAGTGTTACATTTTCACTATATTAATTTAAGCAATGAAAATGTTGTCAATAATTGTGTGTTTGGATGTAGTGATCCAAACACACATCTGAAAGATCAGATGTAACACTGAATACTACAGTAAAGTTTTGAAATTTCTCTAATAGCAGCAGATAGCAATTTTTCTCGAAAATGTTCAAATTCGTCCTCAGCTAAAATCAGTTTATCTCAAATTACCTGTCGTACTTTTATCTGTATTTTTTCTGCAAAATGAGTATCAAAATAATTCTGGAATTAGTTTTAAAAGCAACTGTATATGAAAATAAAAAGATCTACAGCTTCTTGGGTACCATGCATAAGCTGTTGAGAAATGACAAAACTCGTCGATTTTTTCATAATTTAATTCAGACTTACCCCGCTCCAGGGGCCCAATTCTTGAAAATGTGGCGAAAATTTTCACCAGATTTATTTCACCCGACGAAGTGGTTATACGATGAAGTCGTATTCTTGAATACTGAGTGAAAACGTATGTGGTGAAACTAAAGTTACCATTTGGCAACATCGAAATATCGTTTAAACAAGGTATCAACAGGTATCAATTTCGAAGAAAATCGAAAAGATTTAGCCGCTTTTTAATTGCTAATTTAATTTCTTGTTTCTGTTTATGTTGTAATCAATGTCCAATTAATAGGACTCAGTTGCATAAAAATGTAAAGCAATCAGTACCACTGAAATTCAGTGGCAAATATTAAACGTTATTTTGGAGTTTTTATTTTTTATATATTTCCGGCGTTGTTTTTAAAACCTACAAAAAACATTACTTTCTCATTGCCACTTGGATGACGATAACCAATTTTTAGTTTGCTGTTTAATTTTCAAAATACCGTCATAATAGTAATTTAATGTCAAAGATACTTGAATCACCAGTACCAGGAAATGCATAATATAAAGACTACTAAAACTGGATTAAAATGTTTCGAAAAAAGAAATTCGGAAATGTCCTACAATAGTTGACCATATTGCAAAAGAAATATAATTAACTTTCTAACACTTAGCGTTTTCAAGATCTCCACGTTAAAACTTATGGGTAAGATATTTTAAGTATTCAGCTATATTTGGTACAGCTATTTGATCTTGCTTTGTTTATCCAAAGCTGATTTTCTTGTTGGACATTTAAGAAAAGAGTGTAGAAGCTCTGTTAAAACTCTAGCAAGGGGTACACTAAAACACTTTTTACATAAATTATCCGATGCTCCTAAATTTGTCAAATTCACCACTGAATGAGGTAGTGAATAAATTCACCAGTAACTAGTGAAAATTTTCACCACTTAAAGTTCAAGAATATGGTAACCCACGGAATCGGTGAAACGAGCTTAATTTCACTTGGTGAAAATTTTCACCACATTTCAAGAATTGGGCCCCAATGGAATGTCTGCATTTGATTTAATGAGGTGAAGGTTCTGTGGGAGTAGTGACTTAAAATATGGACAAAGCCAGTGTAGTGAAAAGAGTGAGTCTTTTCTTCTAGGGCTTGAATTTTCCAGTCGTTGGAACAGCTCAAAACAAATAATGCACAAAAGTTAACAGGTTATGGGCCCAGGGCACATAAAAGTAGTGTTGTGTTTGTGATCGAGGTTTCGGCAAAGTCTTTAAGTTGTGACTTGCGTGACATCTTCATAGCCAATAAAATGGAGGTTGAAAAGTATAAAATCGAATAACTTCGGGATGCCGAGAATTGGCAGCAGTGGCTGTTTATTGTGAGTACATTACTAGATAGTGAAGACGCTTTAGGAGTTTACGATGGAAGTTTTGAATGAATTATGAAAACTTGCTACGAAAGTGGACAAAGGCTGATCGTATCGCAAAAAAAATATTGTTGCGTCAGTAGAAACAAAACCGCTACAATTGTTAATGAATTGTGAAAATGCCCAAGAAATGTGGACGAAATTACGCAGCGTCTATGATCTTAAGTCTGACGAAAGTTTGGGGCTAATCCAAAAGCAATTTTTTGATTTCAAATGGGACTCTTCTCTGGATGTATCTGCCCTTATTTCCAAACTGGAACAATGGCTAGCAAAATGAAGAAATTGGGAGGTGAGATATCAGAATCGCTGTTAATGACTAGAATATTGTCAATTTTACCCTTAAAATATAGTCGTTTTCATAGTGCGTGGGATTCAATGGACGCGTCAAGACTTAACATTGAGACATTGACAACTCGTCTCATGACTGAAGAACTACGACATAAAAATAGTGAATCCGATATTGACGAAATGAGGACAGTATTTACGTCAGGTTTGAGGTTTCAACGCAAGTTTTTCAAGGACAAGAAAATGACTGAACATAAAGGATATGAGTGCTTTACATGCGGGAAAACGGGACATTTTCGTCGTGACTGTCCGGGTTGTGCCTCGTGCGGTTCAAAACGGCATGCCCAAAAGAACTGTCCGAAAAATGTAAGTGCGCAAATTCAGACCGAAGAACATGATGAACAACAAGCATTTATTGGACATAGCGGTGAAATGAAACATTCTGATTTCTGGTTAATTGATATCTCGAACCGCAAGGAATGGTTTCAAACGTATAATCGATTTTCGGAACCTTTATCAATACGTATCGGAAACGGAGAGGCAATCGTCGCGTATGGCCGTGGAAATATAAAAATCGAAACGTTTGTCAACGGAGCATGGTTACCGGGAACACTCTATGATGTATTATATGGACCCAAAATGGCTCGAAATTTATTTTCAGTAAAAAGTGCAGCTCAAAAGGATGTGGACTTTGAAATTCGGGACAATGGTAAAAAGTGCATGTTTTTGCGAAATGGTAAAATAATAGCTATCGGTGTCGAGGCTGAAAATCTTTATCGTATTAAGAGTTACTGTTAAGTTAGCGGGTGACGGCGCGGATATTTACGTTTCTTCGAACTCGGGTGCTGACGCTGATACGGCTAATTTATGGCATGAGAGACTAGGATATCAAAATAATAAAACGTGCAATTATTTTTAAAACGATTTGGATTTTAACTGACCTATGACAATAATATTTCTGATGGTTGTGCATACGGAAAAATCACAGAAAGAATTTTAGCAACTGCAAGGAAGGATATGCTACAGAAGTTCGTCAACTAATGCATACTGATTTGTGTGGACCTATGGAAGTTGAATCATTCGGTACTACCTGTTACTCAAAGACGATTATAGTAAATACCGTTTTGTTCATTTTATCAGAGGAACATCTGCATCTAAAATTTTTTTAACAGAAGTAAACAATTAATTTAATAAACAAATAAAAGAGATTAAAAGTGACGGTGGCAAGGAATACGTCAATTTAAAAGTGAAATCACCGTTTTGTTCATTTTATCAGAGGAACATCTGCATCTAAAATTTTTTTTAACAGAAGTAAACAATTAATTTAATAAACAAATAAAAGAGATTAAAAGTGACGGTGGCAAGGAATACGTCAATTTAAAAGTGAAATCTTTGCTGACATTAAACAAACAATTACAGTGCCGTACACTCCGGAACAAAATGGCTGCGTTGAAAGAGAAAATCCCACTATTGTTGAAGCTGCACGCTCTATGTTGTATTCAAAACCGAATATTCCGAAATTTTTATGGGCAGAGGCCATTAATACGGCTGTATATATATTAATTCGTACCGGGCCTACAAAGATACCTGGGAAAATGTCAATTGAGTTGTGGAATGGAAAAAAGCCCAAAATTGACCATCTAAAGCTATTTGGCACAGAATGTTTTATTCATATTCCTAAAGAAAGAAGACGTAAATTGGACAAAAACCTATAGAGGCTTTCTTGTTGGATATATGGAAAATGTAGAGGGTATGGGCACCCCAGTTCATGATGTAGTTGTCGAGTCGTGATGTTATTTTTAAAGCAGAAATTTTATCTACTACTGAGGTCTAAATTGACACAAATGTCAGAAATGCTGAAGTTAAAAAAGACGAATCTATAAATGATTTGTTCGAGGATGATCCATCAAGCGATAGAAAATTGCGGGACAGAAGTAAATTAAATAAACCAGATTTTTGTTTGGTGTGCCAGTTGTATTTATGGCTGATGAACCAACAACTTTTTCAGAAGCTATTTCATCGCAACTCTCTGGAAAATGGGTAGACGCCATGCAAGAAGAAATGAAATCCTGAATGGAGAATAATACCTTGAATTTTGTTGATAAACCAGAAAATTAACAAATCTTTGAAAATCGCTGGGTGTTTCGTTTCAAGTTCAAAGAAAATGGAATAGTTGATCGTTATAAAGCAAGATTGGTAATCAAAGGTTATTCACAACAAGATGGTGTACTTTGCAGTGAAACTTTCAGTCCAGTTATGAGACCAGAGACAATAAGAGTGGTACTTAGTGTGGCTGCATCAGAAAACTTGCATTTAAGACAATTTGATATAAAAACAGCGTTTTTATATGGAAATTTAAATGAAGACATCTGTATGCAACAGCTAGAAGGTTTTGAGGATGGCACTACTCGAATTTGTAAACTGGCGAAGAGCCTCTATGGGCTCCAAGATGTTGGAACAAACGATTTACCGATTTTCTACGAACCTGTGAATTCAGGGAGAGTTCAGCAGATCCATGTTTATATATAAAAGTAAACAATGGTCAGAATGTGTTATTCTTATTATATGTCGATCATGCCCTGATAGCTTCAACAAAATTAGAAGCAGCGGTAGAATTATTAAACAAAATCGAATCCACATTTAAGGCAAAATCTATTAATGAGGTGCGCAATTTTTTTGGTTTTGAAATTGAAAAATGTTATTTTTATTCATCAGGCTAGTTACATCAGAAGAATCGTTGAGAAATACGGAATGGCGAGCTCAAAAACTGTGTCAACTCCCATGGATTTAGGATGAAATGTGAGCGATTATTCAGAAAATAAAGGTATTTTTCCATACCGTGAAATTATTTAAGTTTAATGTTTTTGCAAGTACCTGGCCCGACATTGGATTTGCAGTAAACATTGCATCAAGGGATCCGGATAATCCGACTGAAGCTCATCGGAAACTTGTGAAGCGTATGCTTCGTTATATTAAGGGTACTGCAAACTATGGGTTACTTTACAATACAAATGGAAGTCTGTATGTATTCTGTGATATTGATTTTGCTGGTGATACAGAATCCTGCAAATCAACCACACGCGTAATCGCTATGTTAGGCGGGGCGGCGGTGTCCTGGCAAAGCAAGAAACAGCAGTGTGTCTCCTTTGAACAACCGAAGCAGAATACATAACTGCAACGCAAAAGACCTAGTATGGCTCGTACGAATGCTAAAAGAAATCGGCGTAAGTGGTTCAAAATTTGAAAATGTGACATTGTGCATTGACAATCAAAGTGCGGCGAAATTGATTAAAAATCCAGAGTATCATAAACGCACAAAACATATAGATGTTAAATTTCATTTCATAGGGGACCTGTATAATAAAAATGATGTTATGTTATTCCAAGCGAGCAACAAATCGCTGATATCATGACTAAGCCATTATTTACGATAAGATTTGAATTGCTGCGAACGAAAATTGGCTTAAATATTAATAATAATCAATTGATGTAATTTTTGTTCTTTTTGTTTAAGAATGTATAGTATTATATTTGAATTGTTATGGCTATAAGTTTTTTTTATTTATAAGCATAAAATTTTAGGGAGATTTATTAATGATTTTAGATATATTGCTACTAGTTGTTCCTTTTTATACTTTATAGATAAGAGCTTGCCGCCTTCGGCTTTGTCACGTAGACTGTTTCGATGCAGATTTGCTTACACAACTTTTTTATATTAAGTTAGTTGAACAATAAACGTTTTTGCAGTAAGAAGTGTTTTTTCGATTTGCTCTCACAAAACAAATAGTCCCCAAAAGTTAACATATTTGCAGAATACAGTTCATTATTATTTTCTTGGATTACACCTCTTTACACGTGAGGACTGTTCCAGTGACTCGAGAATTCACGGCCAGGAAAGTTCAGGGTTCAGAAATCGGCATGCAAAGTTACTTAGCAGACAGTAAAACGGTAAATAAACACTATTTGCTGAAAAGCGTTTCCATATAAAGAAACTTACGAAATTAGATGAATTGTTGGTACATTGATCTGCCCAACCCTCCAGATTTAGCCTTTTTTATTATTTCTCATGAAACTAATATCAAAGAAAATTATACTACGGGAAGAACTAACGCTTGAGTTCTCCAAATGTTAAATTGGCACGCTAACCAGGCGGGGGATCGGGGTGCAACATTGTCAGTATTTCTAGTGGTGTCCAAGATCAGTGTTTAATTTGTGCCCTCATCACCCTAAGATCAGATTATATTTTTTCTTATGACCGCTTATTAAAATGAGAAAAAAACACAGTTAACTTGGCTAGGAAGTTGATTTCAATACGCGTAGAATAATAATAATTTTCTTAAGTATCTAAAGTGTGCTTTTTGTGTCATTTCATAGGTGGGCGTAGGACGATATTGTATATTACTCGTGTGATAGTACGTTTGCAACATCAGTAAATGTCCGCACTTGGCGAACACCTCGTCCTGGAAATTAATGCTTTCAACTCTTATTCCGTAATATACTATTTGTTTTCAATTTTCATCGCGTACCATAGAGTTTTTAAAAACGCTCTATTCGAATATAATAACAGAAACGTTTTGCGACTTCCGAGTAGATGTCAACTTGGTTATTTTGAATAGAACACCCTGCATATTATTTCATATTTTGATTCTTGGAAAAATTCTAGATACATTTTATGTACAATGTCCTATACCTAAGTCTAACCGTTTTTGACATATGTCTAAATATTATGTCAAAAATGACGTTTGCGGGCCAATACTTAATTAACATTTTTTCCCGTATGGACGCTTTAATAATTTAATTGTAATTGATTTCCTTGCATAGGGAGATCTTCTTTAATACACTTACTTTTTAACCTATAGAGATAAAGTGAATATAGAATAATAATTTATTGACCTATAAACGTGCGTTCAAAAATAAACTTATCGAGAAAGTTCAGAAGGCACGGGTGCCATGGTAACGTCAAATAACAAACTACTTTGCTCAGTTCGTGCTGGATCGAAAAATTGGTCTTTCGGTGGCCAGATTGTCAGCTGAAAATCATTTAAAATGACGCTTAAAAAATCCATTATCATGGCAACGGCGATCTCTTAACTTTGATCTATCCTAGCTCCGTAACAGAACTTCGTAAAAAATTGAGGCGGCATTGGAAACAGTTCTCTATTAAAAACTTTCGACGATTGACTGATATGTTCAACGTCATTCGCGAATGCTTTGACTCATCAGAAAAAAGATATCGGGATAGGATAGAGGCCAGGGAGTTGAAAAATAAAATAATAAAAAACCTACTAAGCTACTTTTTTTTAATTCTCAAAATTTCGAAACAAAACTTTTTCGATTAAAAGGGCCTAAAAATTGTTTTTCTGAAAAAAAAAATTGTTTTTTCGATTTTTTGTAGTCCCGAAAAATCTATCTTGGGAATGGTATGCGGCTTTCAAAAGTGACAGTATGGCAGAACTGACTACGCTCCATTAAATCAATCAGTGGCGTGCCCAAAGGGGTCGCCACCCATTTGCGCTACATGCAGCCATGTTTGTTAATGAAATGATAGCCGGAACTGTGTTGATAAATACCTTTAACGCCTAAAACAAATTAAAAAACTAGGCTTAAGGATTTCACTGAAGCTAACCAGAACGGTTGAACGACCACTGAATCTGACACTTATTTCATTTGTAAGGTTTGTTTGAGGCGGAGTAATCTGCTTCAAACTGCGGTTTTCATTCAAAAACAATAAACATTTTTTATCTTTCAATATAGAGACGTACTTCAAGTAGTTGGAAGCGATAACTGTACCTTTAATAAAGACCAAAAAGCACTTGGAAAGGACAACTTTACAAAAATTCCAAATGGCGTGAATGGAGTTGAAGATAGAATGTCCGTAGTCTGGGAAAAAGGAGTACATACCGGCATTATTGATCCTTCCCGATTTGTAGCTATTACCAGCACAAATGCGGCTAAAATATTCAATTTGTACCCCAAAAAAGGATATATTGGGATGGGATCAGACGCAGATATTGTTATTTGGAACCCT
>MU184468.1:89924-117673 GCA_016904865.1 Pissodes strobi | reverse complement strand
CGAAGAGCACCTACAAAACCTGCATGAAGTTTTTACTAGAATCAAGAAGCTGTTACCAAAGCAGAGTCCTCGTGAATAACCTATTCAGCAGATTTGGTGTTCCAATAAAGCTGCACTCATATCAAGGACGCAACTTCGACTACCGCCTTACATCCACAATCAGACGGCATGGTTGAGAGAATTAACAAGACCATTGAAGAACATTTGTCACAGGTCGTAGATGAACATCAGAAGGATTGGGACCAACACATACCACTATTTTTAATGACCTATAGATCAGCAGTCCATGACACGACAGGATTAACACCAGCCATGGTTTTATTTGGAAGAGAACTCCGTTTACCATGCGACCTATTATTCGGAACGCCAGACAACCAGGATATGGAAATTCAAGATTACGCGGACTCCCTTAAGCAAAAGTTACTATACATCCATGAGTTAGCCAGAGAAAACACGGAGAAAGCCAGTGACAGAATGAAGACACGATATGATCTCAAAGCAAATTCTATGGGATTGCAGATGAACGATAAAGTCTGGTTATATAATCCGCAAAGGAAGAAAGGAAGATCTCCCAAGCTAACGCCAGTATGGGAAAGGGACATCAAAAGAATTAATGGCGTAGTGTATAGAAGTCAGAGTAGCCCCAGAAGCAAATTGAAAGTTGTCCACCTCGACAGGCTGAATGCATATCACGGACATGAAGTATCTGATCGGGACGATCAGGTTTAAGAGGGAGGCAATGTCACGACTTACAAACCATCCGAACGTTTTTGTGCTACCCTATAGAACTGGCTTTGCAGCGTACCGTGTCTATGTATGAGTCATCGCCGCCCGGCCGGCCGCGAATATTCAGGAACGCTGGAATTATCTCGATGGCCTGGTCGATAATCATATAGAGTAAACTCGCATTACTTCTCGAGTATTCGTGATAGATTTGAGATTGTATATATAAGGAGCAGACCTAAGGCGAAGGATAGTTAGTTAATGATTGAGTGTGGAAGTGTAAAGAGCTTAGTTGTAAAGTAATAAAAGTAGTTTAGTGCGTTGAATTGTATACAGTGGTATAAAATAAAGAGAGTATTAGTTGAAAATAGTAAAGTTGTAATTTTGTTCAGAACCCACGGGAAAAACGTAACATTTGGTGTCAGAAGTTGGATTGTGAAGGGACCGGATTTGTGAAGTATTTTTCGAGGAAAGAAGAGAGTACAAGTACGTCAACGAGACCGTTTTGATTGGTGGAATCTGTGAACAATTTATAACATTCTATGGTCAATACGAGGCAATAAGCGGCAGAAATGGAGCAAATATATAAAATGTTGGCCGATTTCATGGAAAATCTAAACGCTGAGGGGCAAGCGGATCGGGAAGAGGATGAACGTAAAAGGCAAGCAGAACAGGACCAGCTTCAGAAAATGTTACAAGATCAAGAAGACAAAAGACAAGCAGAGTAGGACCAGCCTCATAAAATTTTAAAACACCCGGTAGATAAAAGGCAAAAAGAACAGGTCGACCGGCTTCAGAAAATTTTGCAAGACCAAGAAGACAAAAGACAAGCAGAGCAGGACTGACTCCAGAAAATTTTACAAGACCAAGGAGATAAAAGGCAAGCAAAACAGGACCTGCTTCAGAAAATTTTACAAGATCAAGAAGACAAAAGGCAAGCAGAACAAGATCGGCTTGACAACAAACTTAACCTCCTGAAGTTTGGCACCGAAGAGTTCATCCTTACCAAAACAGACGATGGCACACCGACTAAAGTAGTGATCGACACTGGAAGTGCTCACCCCACACGGCAGCATTCTCGGAGGCTATCAGTGACGAAGCAGCAAGAGGTTACCCCATTAGTTAACAAAATGCTTGACGATGGAATTATTGAAGAATCATCAAGCCCATGGTCGTCTCCTGTTGTCTTAGTCACCAAGAAGGATGGGACTACCAGATTTTGCGTGGACTATAGCAAACTCAATGACTTCACCAAGAAAGACAGCTATCCACTTCCCAGGATTGATGACACGTTGACCTCACTAGCAGGTTTTCATTGGTTCTCAACACTCGATTTAAAGAGCGGCTACTGGCAAGTAGGCATCGACCAACAAGAGAAGGAAAAGACTGCCTTTTCTACCGGAAGTGGTTTATATCAGTTTAAAGTTATGCCCTTCGGACTATGCAATGCCCCCGCTACTTTTGCGCGTCTTATGGAAGTTGTTCTACGAGGCCTCACTTGGAAGACATGCCTGGTCTATCCTGATGATATAATGGTAATGAGAAGAACTTTCGAAGAGCACCTACAAAACCTGCATGAAGTTTTTACTAGAATCAAGAAGCTGTTACCAAAGCAGAGGTCCTCGTGAATAACCTATTCAGCAGATTTGGTGTTCCAATAAAGCTGCACTCATATCAAGGACGCAACTTCGACTACCGCCTTACATCCACAATCAGACGGCATGGTTGAGAGACTTAACAAGACCATTGAAGAACATTTGTCACAGGTCTTAGATGAACATCAGAAGGATTGGGACCAACACATACCACTATTTTTAATGACCTATAGATCAGCAGTCCATGACACGACAGGATTAACACCAGCCATGGTTTTATTTGGAAGAGAACTCCGTTTACCATGCGACCTATTATTCGGAACGCCAGACAACCAGGATATGGAAATTCAAGATTACGCGGACTCCCTTAAGCAAAAGTTACTATACATCCATGAGTTAGCCAGAGAAAACACGGAGAAATCCAGTGACAGAATGAAGACACGATATGATCTCAAAGCAAATTCTGTGGGATTGCAGATGAACGATAAAGTCTGGTTATATAATCCGCAAAGGAAGAAAGGAAGATCTCCCAAGCTAACGCCAGTATGGGAAAGGGACATCAAAAGAATTAATGGCGTAGTGTATATTCAGTGCCCACGTCACAGTATACAGGACGCAAGAGTTTCTAACTAGACCCCGCGTCCAGTTAACTTGACACCATATGAATACGAATATTATGCGTACCGTGAAACGGCGGTCTACGACGATATATTTTAGGCTTTTGAACGGGCCCTGAGCATAGATTAGCGAAAAAATATTTTAAATATCTGGGGTTGTTCGGATTTTACGTTAAATACCGTCGCAAGACGAATGCCCTTGAACTATCGTGTTGTAAATTGTCTGCAATTTTTAACATGTGTTTTTTTCAGTTAATTAGGTATCGAGCCGTAAAATAAATGTGTGAAAAATAGCACGATAGAATGTCCAGTTAACTATTCAGTTTGCAACGAAAAACGAACGAAAAGTTCCTGGGTGTTCATGGATCCAAAGCTTGCATGGAGCTTACATGTAGATGTCGTCTCTTCCAGGATGACCTTTTATTGCTACTTGATCAGGAACATTTGAGATACTGTCTACGAAACCTTACGATTGATCTATTTTGGTCTCGTTCAGTTCTCGATCTGTATGGGATTGTATATTGAGGTCATTCAAAAGAACCAACAACAGTTTTTGTAGCTTAGAAAAAAATTATTAGGAGTATGGTCAAAATTAACCCCTTAAACTCATGTAAACCATATTTTAAATCTTTAAAAATAATGACGTTCCCCTCTTTATTTTTATACTCAACAATAATCTATGCAATTAGAAGTAAAGGAAAATTTGAGCGCAGGCAGGATGTTCACGGTTACGACACTTTCTTAATCTAGGCACACTCCAAGGATTTTGAATGTGGCCGAGTCTATTTAATGTCTTTATAAATGACTAGCCAAAAAGTATAGCGTTCTCAGGTAGACCGGTACCCTACGCGGATGATTGCAATGTTATTGTACAGGCCTCTAATAACAGGAACTTGGCCGCAGGTGGATGCCATGTCAACCTGGTGCAGGAACACAACAAAATCCTCTGCTGTTCCGTTTGCAACGAAAAATTCTACTCTAGATTATAGCTTACTCACTCGAACTGAGGAAGGCTCTATTGAAAATGAAGCAAGTATCAATTTCCTGGGTATCCATGGATGGATTATTGGAAGTATAGTCAAAATTAACCCCTTAAACTCATGTAAACCATATTTTAAATCTTTAAAAATAATGACGTTGTATTAAATTATTTAAAACTGATAATGTTTTGCTAGAGAGGGATGGCATACCGAAATGGTTGGAAAAGAGGTTTAGTGATATTGATATGACGCCTGGTATATGTTATCACTATGCATTATTTACTTATAAATCAGAAAATCGTCCAAGGGGCCGGCCTATTTTACGTACTCTTCATTTTAATAATGAGCTAAAATAATTACATACTTTCTGCGGTTTTAGTAAATAATGCATAGTTTTCATGCAAATATTTTCCTGGACGATGCTTAAATAACATAATCCAGACGTTATATCATGAAACTTGTTTTCCAACCATTTCGGTATGTTATCCTTTTATTATCTTTGTGAACGACATCCAAAGGTCCTGTGGGGGGCTTGGATCGCCTTGTCCTGTATGCAGATGACACCAATATCTTGTTAAGTAATCATATGGTTAATGATTTAGCTTTGAGGGCTAATGACATTTCGCAGTTGTTCCTTGAATATTGTACAAATAACGGACTAGTTTTGAATACTGATAAGACTGTATTTATGCAATTTTTCCCAAAAAATGTTTCTCCTGATTATAATCTTATTAAAATTAATAATAGATCTTTTAAAAGTGTGTCAGATTTTTAGTTTTTTGGATTGTGCTTTGACTCCAAACTTACCTGGGAAAAGCGCATATATGCTTTATGCTCAAGATTGAGCTCTCTATGCTTTTTAATTAAACATTTGAGAAATACTGTAGATGCACAAACCATGAAACTTTTATATTTTGGCTTAGTACAATCAGCCTTACAATATTGTTTAATTGTTTGGGGATCTTCATCCTACTTTCATAAAGCATTTGTGATGCAGAAAAAAGTTTTGAGATGTTTGGAGAAAGTACCACCGGATACCTCTTGTAGGAATATTTTTGGAAAATACAACATTCTTACTCTTCCGTGTTTATATATATATTACAATTAGTGGAGTTTGTTATTGACAGTAAGTCCTCATTTAAAAAAATAGTGATTGTCATTTTCATCACACAAGGAGAGCAAATGAGTTTCGTTTACCATACTCTAGATTAGCGGTAGGCCAACATTCTCCAGCAGTCATAAAAATCAAGTGTTTTAATAAAATGAAAACAATTCTTGTCAATGTGGATAACCCTAGGGAGTTAAAAACAAAAACTAAAAGATTTTTAGGCATAAAAATGTTTATTCATTAGATGAATTCCTTCATTATAATGATTCAATGTAAAAATGTTCTGTTCTTTCCTTGATAAGTTAAGAATATTACAGTTTGACTCGCCTTTAGGTTTGTACAATTGTCTTAGTGCTATTGCTGTAAACTTTAATGGTGAATAAATTGAATCTGAATTTGAATTTTCTAGCAAACCCTGCTCTCTTTTAAATAATTTAGTTTTAGCAACATTTTTTAGTTCTTTCTTGGTATATTCTATTGTAACGTACTTGTCTAATAGCAGTGTAAAATTTTGTAATAAATATCTTTGGTAAGAAACTGTATTTACTGACATTATTTCTATCCACAGCGCATCTGGTGGAGTCTTCAAGTTTCTTTTAATTTTCATTCCGTTGTCTGTCTTGATAATATTTTTATTTCAGGGTATGATATGCCATGGTGTTCCAGAATATGTAATTGTAAACGGCAGAGTTATCGTAGATGAAGGCCAGGTAAGAGCTGTCCAAGGATTTGGAAGATATATAGATACCCCTGTTTTCCCTCCATTCGTTTATGATCTTTCTAAAGTAGTGGAGCCAAAACCTGAAAGAAATGGAACTGCGAAGGTGGATATTCAAAGCAGAAGAGAAATTGAAAAGGTCCGTAAGGAATTTAAAACTCCTATGCTGTCATCATTTTTATTAAATCGAGCACATTTACAAATTATGATTTATTGTAGATTCATTTGGATGAAACAACATGTCTAACACCTACTCAACCCGAATCTAATCTAAGTACTCCAGTTGGCAAGGGACATAGGCCTGAGGGCCAAAGAAACCTGCAAGATTCGACATTCTCCATAACTGGTAAGTATTACTTGTTATTATCAGGGTTGGTAGGTTTTGGATCGGACGGTTAAAGTTAAAACCGCCCAGGTCAATATGAGTTTTGGACGCTTATGTGGTCAAAATGGTCAAAAACAGATTGAAATAAATATTCTTTAATCAAAAATACATTAAGAGTAAAAATAAATACAAATTATATTAAGTCTTCATCAATACAAAATAATCTAATTTTAAAGCATCAAGAAATAAAATCACTCTTGTAAAAAAGCACATGTTTTCGTTTTGATAGCACGTCAATTTTCGACAGAGGGAAAAAACTGATATTCAGTTGATGCTGTGAAATTGTAAAAATGGGATCTTAGGATTTGAAAGAACAATTATAGTAAAATAGCTTTAACTAGGTTTCACCAGTTTTGGATGGTTAAACCTGTCTTGACCACTGCCCTGCCCTGGTCCAAATCCAAAAAAGGTTTTTTTCAAAATCCTGGTTATTATAGATATGTTCTATATTGTGGTGGAGGATTCATGTTTATCTTACCAATTTTTTCTCCTATTATTCCACTTCATTCATTCATTATTACTCCACTTGTGCTGTTTACACCCTGGGGCCAGAGCCAATGCGGCTCTATTTTTCTAAAAGCCTACAAATGAAGTGGAATAATACGCAAAACTTTGTAAGATAAACCTCATTATTATGCATTTTTTAAAATAAATTTTAACACATCTATATCTTTATGTATCTTACTCCTTTCCAAATTCCCAATTTGTAGCCGACATCTCATGACCGCATTTGTCATCTGCTAACCTAAGGAACTTATTCCCTACTAACCTAAACTACGGCTTAGTCAAGGGGTGACTTCCAGAACGAATAGACACCTTAAAAAAAAACAGATTTTTTAAACATAGGCTGATGCTTATTAGTTGTTTTAACCTGTGTTTTAAATCAGGTGTTTAAAACATTTTTAAAATGTTTATTAAAATGTACTGTTTTTCCCCTTTTTATCTCAATGTCATAGATGCCAAATATTCGCATTCTCATGTGCAGGATAAAACTTACCAGTTTCAATCAGGTTTACAACTCGAGTAAAAAATACCAAATCTGATATTGTTATACCTATTACTTTCATTTCCTCGTATCAGCATCGACCAATTACACAAAAACATTTACTGCTTATGGGAGACTTTACCGCTCTTATAAACTAGAGCCATCTATGAAAACTTGCTTTAGTTAATGGCTTCAATAATTTTTAATAGATGGCGAATTATGCCTCATTTTTATAATTCTCAAAACAATTCTTGGAAATTACGCATTGCGTTCGTTGCGACGCGACGAATAGGAATGACGCACTGTTGCCATATTGTGCAAGCAAACTAGTAAAATTAAAACTTTAAAAATGCTCATATCGAGCTTATGATAACTTTTGAACCGAATGTCATGGACATTATATTAAAATTTTACTGAAATGTCAGATGTCTTTTTTTTCATATCTTTAGGGTTTGGATAATTTACTTATTTCCTAACAAGTGTGGAACGTATTTAGAGAGTCCCGATAAGCTTTTTATGGTCGGGAAAATGGGTTTGCACACGGGTTAGGATGTTAAAAACACTATTTTTTTACTAGCGTTTACAAATAAAATACGAAAACTTTTGGATACCTATGTAGTTTTTTTTGCAACATTTTGCATCGTATCTAGAGACCTTATTTTAGGAGCTAGAGAAAACTTTAAATACAATAGTTGGAGGTTTTTGTGTATTATAAAAAATACAAACAACGGTCGCAAAGTGTCAATATGACAACATAATTTTTGAAGTGAAACTTCTTAACGCGCGCCGGGAGTAAAATTTGAGGGTCGTGATCGCGACACACGGCGTGGCGGGCTATACACGACGAGCGACACGACCTGGCGGAACGAAAAATATGAGAATATTGTTATTGTGATATCTTTGTTGGTTTACAAGCAAAAAATTTGGGATTTGCTCTATTACCTTGTCATAAGCGAAACTTTTATGAAGAATATATTTTTTTTCCATTTAGGCCTTCCCTTTTTGTTAATTGACTGGTGCAACAGCGCCCAACCTTTGGTTGGGATGCTACAACTATGCCAATTAGTAAATGCAACTTTCTTTTTCAGCGCCGTAATTCATGCAACTGATATATGAGGTTTGTTCTAGCAGCGATTTCAAACCAAAGCCAAGCCATCCGGTGTTTGCGCATTGCAATATAAGCGACACTTAAATCGCTATGCGCAAACTCCGGATAGCTTGGCTTTGGTTTGAAATCGCTGCTAGAACAAACCTATGGATTAATAAACGTTTATTATTATTATTATTATTACTGTTAATATATTTAAAAAAACTACTTTTCAACCAAATCCGTTGCCTATAAGATTTTATTGTGATATTTTCGTTAGTTTGCAAGCAAAAAAATATTTGATTTGCTCTATTACCTTGTCAAGCCATAAGCGAAACTTTCACGAAGAATATTTTTTTTCATTTATGCCTTCCCTTTTTGTTAATTGAGTGGTATATTTAAAAAAAAAACTACTTTTTAACCAAATCCGTTACGATATGTATAAGGCTAGGGCGTTTAAGTTTAAGAAGTTTCAGTGCAGATATGCGCACATAGTCCACAACCCTTTTTTTAAATAAAACACCCTGTATAATAATATTTAAATAGAGTTTTTCCTTAGCTCCTAAAATAAAGCCTCCAGATAGGATGCCAAATATTAAAAAAAATTGTACATATAACATCTTTATTTTAAAATAAAAGAGAAAAGTTATTCTAGGTCATAGATTTTTTTAAATACTTAATTTCCCTTTTTTAAGTCCTGGTTTTTTACAGAAAATGTGCGTCATTTACATAAATAAACAAAAATACATACATAAATAAACATTAATAAAAGAAAAAGGTTATTCTAGGTCATAGATTTTTTTAAATACTTAATTTTCTTGTTTTTTTTAAGTCCTGTTTTTTTTACAGAAAATGTGCGCCATTTACATAAATAAACAAAAATACATAGATAAATAAACATTAATAAAAGAGAAAAGTTATTCTAGGTCATAGATTTTTTTAAAATACATAATTTCCTTTTTAAGCTCTGGTTTTGTACAGAAAATGTGCGCCATTTACATGCTTTAAAAATCTTGGTTATTATCATTTTTTTAATTAGAGATTGAACGTGTGTTTTACAGTTTTCGTGATCTATTAAAATATTAGCATTACACTTCATAAAAACTCTTTTTCACAAGGCACTTTACATGAGGTGTTGGATCAAGTTTTCTTTTAATTATTTATCAGAGATTTTTCTACCACTTTGACCAGTGGATCAGTAGGTTTTCTTAATCCAATGGGCAAGTTAGCAGTGTTGTATGTTCTGCGGATAATTAAAAGTTGTCTTTTGTCTTCAATATTTCCCTGTTTAACCAACGTAGTTTCACATCTAACACATTTGAATTTGTCCAGACAGGTTTTGGCTAAATACCCGGCAAAATATACATTTGAACAGTCCTCTAGAGTTATCGTCGATGACATAGACATATCTTTATTAGGAGACTTTGAGGAAACGCTGCTGGAGTGACTTGATGACGAAGCAACTTCGGAGCTTGAATCATCAACGGCGACGTCCTGGTCTTGATTTAAGTCTTGGGTAGGTAGCTGAGCTTCACTAGGTTACGCAACCAAATTACTGTCAGTATCCATTTCGCAATTTGATAGATACGATGAACTCATTAGGTTCATTTTAGAACTAAAACGAAACGTTGTTCTAAATGAACGTACTGTAGGGTTAGGATTGAAGCCTCCTCGCTGTCTATAGGAAGAAAATGAATTCTCTATAATATCTTGGTTCAAGCGGTTTGTTAAAATATAACGATAACCTCGTCATTTTTGGTCTTTATACATGCAGAGTGTAGCATTTAAGGTGTGGGTTATTCCTTTGAGACACGGTGGTGCATCTGGGTCTTTTGGGATTATTTTGTTGGGATGTTCTACTACAGATTTCTATAATAAAATTGTATTTTCAATTAAAGGTCGTTCTTCTGAGATGGCACAATTAAATGGATTTTTGGAATACACATTTTTCCTGTTCATGGTGTCGAATAAGTTGTCAATGAATTCCAGGAAATTGGCTGTATCTACTGCAGTACGGCTCTTCAGTTGGCCTGTATTGACTGCTGTTCTTATAACAGCGGCCATTGTTCTGCTGAAAATCTACAGGGCTAGAGAACACTTCATTTTTTGGAAAGGTTCTGAATTAATGTGATTTGGGGTTATTTTCATGAGACATCTGCCATATATCAAATTAGTATGTTTTTCTGATGTCATCAAAAGGTACCCGTTTTCCACTAAACAAAAGTCAGTCTGCAACCAGTGGTTCCTCCAGTTTTTAAATAAATGAAGGATGTCGTATATGCTATATATGTATTTTCATATCATCAATAAAAAAATATGGGTTGGTTTCAGTTACACCAAGACTCCTCATAGCGGCTTGATTATTCGTTCCCTGTTCGCAAATGACGGCTCGTACTTGGAGATTAACCGACATTGTTTTTTAATGGCTATTAGGAGTAATTCTTTTAATTCTCGATAGTTCATTGATGTTCCACACACAAAGTACGCAAATGGCATTTTCCAAGAGGTGTAGATGCCCCTTACCATAAAGACCATGACTTGAGTCCCAAAAACTGGTTTTTGACCTAGTGGTCCCAAATCTTCAAACCCTTCGATCATGTCCAGTAATTTGGAATAATCAATATTTTTTAAAAATTTCATTTAATCGAAAACTAATGTACATTCTCTAGCTTGTTCAACCATGCTGTCCACCTTCCTTCTAATGTTTGCCAGCAAGTTGGGACTGAATCCAGGCTTGAATTTGGAGTCTCCAATCCATGTTCTTAGGGTTGCCAAACTAGGGAGAACTCTGTTGCTGACGGCGACTTGTAAAACAATTTTAGAGCAAACTCTTTTTCGCTCTGGGTCCAAGGCGAATTTCTTTTATGGGAAATTGATATTCCTGTCAATATTTGGGACGGGTTCGATGCAAACTTAACATTTTGAAAAACGTTTGATAAAGTCGTACCATTTCTTCTTTATCGTAGTTCTTAGCCTCGCTATTGCCGATCGTTTGTCTTTTAGGAGCCGTTTCTGCTTTTCTAGGGAAGCCATTTTTTTTACGAGGAGTTTCGGGCTCATGCGATTTCAAACGCCTTTTTGCTTTTGATGGCAATCTTTCCGGCATATCACTGATGTCATCAACCATTTCGCTGCCGATGGCGATATAAGTGTTGCACCACTAGTAGTAGAAATTTCTTCAGAAGGTACAGGGTTTTTGTAGGAGCGTTGGTAGATCTTGGTTGAAATCTGAATAGATTGGTTATCGAACTCGGATATTGAGACTTGCTGAACAGCCGAAGAAGTTGACGGGATACCTGAAGATGTCGAAGGTTGTGGATCTTCAAAAATAGTTGAGGACGTGCATTTTTTTCGTATAGCCCCTTTTTTCAACCTCTGCTTCGTAACAGGGTTTGTGAAATCGCTACTATCGAAATGATTATAGCAGACAGTGTACTTCTTGTGGAGAGTTTCAGGAGACAAGCCCACAAGCTTGATATTTTCTGAAACAAAAATAAAATATTTAATAAAATAGTATGACTTCATTGTGACAATATTAGAAGCAAATAAAATAATTACATTTCTAGCAATATATTCGGAATGTAAAGGCAGGTGAGACAACTTTATTGTGAAACTTAATGAATAATAATAATAAATAATTTCTAATGTTTTAAAAACTCTATATCCTATTGTTTTGCCTCATTTTCGAGATACAAAATAAAATCCGCTGCGTATTTCAGGGATATGCTACAAAGTGGTTTAATTTTTTTTCTTGAAAATGAAGCAAGAAACCAAAAAAAGTCATGAAATAAAATAGATGTATTTTTAGTTCAATTCGAAAAAATATGAAATTTTCAAAAATTTCAGTGGCGTACTTTTTTTACAATAATGATCCTTTAAATGTCTACTGAGGCGCCACTGGTCATAATAAAAAAATATGTGTTTTATTAAATTGTCGCGATTTAAATTATTGATTTAACCATATGAAAATAAATATATCATTATATTTGATTTTTTTTTGCAAAAAAGCAAATATCTGCAAACATTTTAATTAGCGTCGTCTAGCGGCAACTAATCAAATTATTTTTATAATATTACTATAACAATGTATTTAGGAACATGCGTTGTCAGTATAGATCACACTACTGACTTAGCTAACAATAAAATTCTGTAGTAAAATAGGCTCGACTATTAAATTGAAGATTTAAGAGTTGTTTTATGGGTGCCAGGTAGCTGCAAAATGATTAATAACTATATCTGTTCTACAGATATAGTTATTAATCATTTTGCAGCTACCTGGCACCCATAAATCAACCCTTAAATCTTCAATTCTATTCGGTGGCCGCAGTTATAGTAACAATACTTGGATTATTTAAAATTGAGTGAAACATTTTTTCTTTCTAGTTTAAGCCCGCCGTCAATAATGTAAAAGTGTTTTTGCACTAGTGCAAAAAAATAAGTTACTTTTTACACTAGTGTAAAAAATTGGACTTTTAATACGGTAGATAGTGAAAAAAAGGCTACTTTTTGCACGATTGTAGAAAAAAATAGTTTTCAGCTTTGTTAAATGACCTGTCAAAAATTAAGTCCAACAGGTGTGGTGGCCAGTCCGTTCATGGCTACCCCTACCATTTAAATCATAAACTTTACTATGATTTCGTGAGACCTCATGGCCTCTAGACCATAGCAAAATTTCAATAAAATATACAACAATATACTACCCTAGGGGGTAGATTGCTGGGGGGGTTGCTGGCTAAAGTACGGTATACACGAGAAGTACCTTCTATAGTATATGCCCATATATGCCTTAAATATTAAATATTGTAGGGAAGACGTTAAAGAGGGAAGCGCTGTTTAGTGGTTAATAAGTGATAGAGATAAGATCCTGATATTAAACGAAGTACATATGAGAGATATTTAGTTTGTGGTAGGAAATAAAAAATCATAACACCATTTGTTATTAGTACACTCGAAGGGGGAAATCGGTTGTTATATTCTAGGAAAACAGGGCATAAAATTAATGCACTTTCATATTTATTTTTCCAATTTGAACTCCATCAGGCTCAGGTAAAGTGTTTGTTTTAGCTAGATGCATTAAGTTTATGTTGTTATTTCAAACAAATTTTAGCCAAAAGCTTTATCATAACTAGGTATCTAAGGTTTTTATCTCACTTACCTGAATTAGCAACCCATTTCTTAATAGAGATTCTTTTTTAGGAAATCTATTTTGTTGTAATTTGCTATCATCTCGCCTTGATTTTCCACAGTAATAGAAAGCACACTTATTTTCACGAATCATTTTGTTGAAGTTTACACTAAAAATAGTCAATGTTTGAAACGAAGAAAAAAAAACTCCGACCACATAGCCAAATGACTCCACTATCTAAATTAAATCCGAAAAGTATAATAAACAAATACTTACGTCTCTATTAAAAGTTTTGGAAATAAATACTGGCACTTAAAAACACACTTTTACACGAGCAATCGGCATCGCGGAGAAAAAAAACACCCATAACCTTGCTTTTGGCTGTCGATTTTCTGCTGCCAAATTTCGCGTCCTTCTTGTTAGTGCTTTCTGAAACACTTTTATTACAAGTATTTTTGAGGCAGTAAACATTAAATTTATGGTATTCTGACAAATTTTATAAGATATGACATGTTTCTGATTATGCAGTAAATTTCGGTGACAAAATTTATGAAATTAAAAAGAATTTATTACGGAATAAAATGTATTCACGAAACTTAATACAATTTGGCAACATTGATGCATCAGTGAAATAAGGAATTTATGAGCGTAGCGACGCCACGATATTTTACGGTTCGGGTCCTAACTAAAGGCTTTTCGCGTCCGTTTTAGGAGCGGTAATTTATTGCAAGGCCGTTGTTTGTCTTTATGTAATTGTCGATGGTATCAGTAAAAAAGTGCAAAAATAAGTCGAACATTTATTATTGCGCATATAACACGACTAATAGCTTCGAACAAAAGCAAAGTAAGTAAGCTTCAGGAATATTGCAGATTAAAAAAAAACTGTTAATTTCAATACTAGGAAGAAAAACGAACATTCAACTCTACAGAAATATTTTTAACATAAAAATTCAAAATACTGCTGATGAAAAAGTAAAAGTATGATACTGAATTTCTGAGGTATACTAAGACTAAGACTTTGTTAGAAGTTGGTATGGGAACAGTGCAGGTCTTAAAAAACTGAAGCTAATTTGGTTGCTTTATCGTTGCCCAATCCATTTCTCCATTTTGAGTCAACTTAAACATATGACGAAAAAATCTTTCAATATTGGCTGATGAACAAACTGTTGAATCTGTTGCACATGTTGAATTTCAATAGGGTCTAAACATTTTATAGATCTCCAGCTAGTAGCGTAACTTTTTTTTTAGTTGCATAGAAAACAGGTATTGTTTAATTGGGAGGCACTTCGCTTGAAAATTGATTGCGTCGGCGTTGCATCTGTATAGAAAGTTTATTGAGGCTGAGTGGGATTTTCTCATATGAAAAGTAAATTTGCCAGGTAGTGAGCCGGAGGGCTATTTCCATGCGACTCTTAAGTTTTTGTACATCCCGTCTGTCATATAATATTAATAAATAATAATTAAGATTATAGATTATATAAAAATGGGTGCCAAACAACATAACATCAGCCTACCTGCAAGCAGAAGGTCAAATCTGCCGCCAAATTAGGAATCATTCTACCTCCAAATTAGGAATCAATCTACCGCCAAATTAGGAACAGAGGGCGGTACACACACCGTGGCAAAAACCTTTAAATTCAAAAAAACGATGAATGCTTTTTGTTCGTATCCATTTAGTAGGTAAAAATCGCTGCCATATATATGCAGATTAACTGCTTGTCGTTATAATTTAGAAATTAAAAATGTAGATATTGTTACGGCTAGCCTAACAACCATCCGAACGTTTTTGTGCTACCCTATAGAACTAGCCGCCGCCGTGCCGCTCGCTTCCCTGTCTGTATGACTCATCGCCCGACCGGTCGCGACGATTCAGGATCGCTGGAATTATCTCGATGGCTTCGTCGAGATTATATAGAGTGGCCTCGGAATACTTCTCGAATATTCGTGATTGATTGGAGATTATATATAAGCAGACCTAAGGCGAATGTTAGTCAGTCGGTTAGTCAGTCCAGTTCAGTTAATCATTGAGTGTTGAATAGATATTAGTTGTAAAGTTATAAGAGTAGTTTAGAGTGTTAAATTGTATACAGTGGTAGTGAATAAAGAGAGTATTAGTTGAAAATAGCAAAGTTGTAATTCTGTTAAGAACCCACGGGAAAGACGTAACATTTGGTGTCAGAAGTGGGATACAAGTAAGTCAACGAGACCGTTTTGATTCTGTGAACATTTTATAACATCCTATGGTCAATACAAGGCAACAAACGGCAGAAATGGAGCAAATTAATAAAATGTTGGCCGATTTCATGGAAAATCTAAGTGCTGAGAGACAAATAGAACAGGACCGGCTGCAGAACATTTTTCAAGATCAAGAAGATAAAAAGCAAGCGGATCGGGAAGAGGAAGAACGTAGAAGGTAACCGGATCGGGAAGAGGATGAACGTAGAAGGCAAGCGGATCGGGAAGAGGATGAACGTAAAAGGCAAGCAGAACAGGACCGGCTACAGAAAATTTTGCAAGACCAGGAAGAGAAAAGACAAGCAGAACAGGTCCGGCTTCAGAAAATTTTACAAGACCAGTTAGAGAAAAGCAGAGCAGGACCAGCTTCAGAAATGGATGCTGGATGTAATTGTAGGCAAGCAAGGAAAATTACAGAAAATATTGGACGGACAAAATGAGAAATTTGAAAAAGAAGTAAACAATATTCAAAAAGAAGTTGGAAATGTACAAAAAGAAGTTAGAAATGTACAAAAAGAAGTAGTAGACGTACAGAAAGAAGTGAAGAATCTACAAGCAGAATTTACCAGACTAAAACATCAAGCACCCACCGAGAGGGCATTCGCCTCAGGACAAAACATCAAACCTCCAACGTACGACGGTCAAACATCCTGGACAATGTACAAAAGGCCATTTGAAGCCGCTGCTGTTGCCAACGGTTGGAATAATGAAGAAATGGGTACATCACTAGTGGTAGCGCTTCGTGGATCTGCCCTGGAACTACTGCAGACCATTCCCATCAGCCAACAAGGGAAATATGACATACTTGTAGCTGTCCTGGAGAGACGATTTGGCGACCAACATAGAAGACAACTGTATCAGGCACAAGTAAAGTCTCGGCATCAGAAGCCTGGTGAAAACCTGCAAGAATTTGAGGCAGACATTAGACGTCTCATTCAATTGGCCTACCCGGGAGCGACAGAAGAATTTCAAGAGGAACTTGCTGCCCAATATTTCGTGGATGGTATTAGAGATCCAGAAACTCAGAAAATGCTACGCCTAGCCAAATTTGATAACAGCAGTGAAGTTTTGGGTAGAGCTCTGGAAATCGAGGCGGCCTGTAACATCTCTAAGCCAGCAATCAGGGACGTATCCATCAAGGAAGAAAATTTGGCGAACAGCTGTGAACTAACTAAAATGGGCGGTATTTTGAAGAAATTAATCGAAGTTCTTCAGGCCACGAGGAGATTCCGGGAGTCACCACAAGTTAGGCCATACAACCGTAATCAGTGCTATAGATGTGGCAAGATTGGACACTTCAAAAGGGACTGTCGAGTACAAAGATTCCAGGAGCCAATAGAAGATAGGCCACATAACCGAAATACATCAAATCAGTGCTATAGATGTGGAAAGACTGGACATTTCAGAAGGGACTGTCGAGTATGGATATTCCGGGAGCCAACAGAGGTTAGACCATGTAATCGAAAGGCTATAAATCAGTGCTATAGATGCGGCAGGACTGGACATTTCAAAAGAGACTGTCAAGTACAAAGATTCCGGGATCTACTAGAAGATAGGCCACGTAACCGAAATGTTTCAAATCAGTGCCATATATGTGGCAACATTGGGCATTTTAAGAGAGACTGCCGAATACAACTACGACCTACAGTGTAATGAACGTCGATTTACCCTAATCCTTTACTTACTGTATTTTTCGGCCTTTTCGTCAATCTCTGTTCATTAGCTGTTACCGGGTTCGCAGTACCAGTGTGTTGACACCCTAATTGCGACGTAAATTAGTTTCCGTTATATTTGGGCAAACACCCATGTTTCGCTACCTAGTTAAAACCACTTTCTGACTCTTACCGGTAGTTAATTTCTATTCTCAGTTCTATTCACTATATTTAAAATAATTAAATAAATGTAAGCCACATCAATGATGTTTTAAATTGATAAAATAGTTGAAAGGGAGCATTTTAGTAGTGGCCTAATTTATTCGCTTAATTTTTAATACGACCTCGTATCTACGGGTCCCATACACGCTGCCTTTTCAACAAAATAAAAAATAGTTCTCACCGGTATTACTATTAAATTACTGTGAATTTTGTTCCATGTATTAACTTTCCTACAGTAATATATGTTTTTCTGCAAGCAAGTTAAGTAATCTAGTCAGTCACGCATTTATGGACTAATAAAGAAATTCAATTAGCCAGCCCTGTTTTCCGCAGTTATTTATTTTGCAGCAACAATTTCTAGAGCTTAAGTTAATTCATGAATACTTGCGGATTTAAATTCTAAATTTTCAAAGAAATAAAATCATGGGTAACGCTAGCAGATTTGTTTAGTGGTTTTTCTCATGTTAAAATTTAGCAAATAAAATTCCCTGGTGAAGACAATGTATAGGGAGGTACTAGCGTTAATGGTTAAATGGAGTAGGCATACAATTCTAGAGTACATTCATACACAATATTATCGAACAAAACAGGCATAACAACATTATGATTTTTTTAACATTCACTTACTGTCTTTCTAGTTCCTAATCTCACAACCGAACCTGTAGTTGAAACCTTCTTCACCCCTGTTCACCACCTGCTGCTTCGATATGTGACGAATTTCACACAATGCTTCTTTTCGCTAATTTCCGGCCATCGACATGAATTTGATTTATTTACTTCGTTATTTCCACGAGCCCTTAAACTGAAAGGCACTACTCTCGGTTTGGTCACAACTAAGACCATATTATCGACTACAAAATTATTAGTTTAACTTTTAAACTATTTAAATGAAATTCAGCATAGCGGCTCGCTACATCTGATATTTCTTATTACATTTTGAATTTGCACTGCAACTGGACTGGAGAATAAGACTGCTTTTTCTTCGATATAATCGTGCTTTTATAGCAAAAATTTCGACACGTTTTGTCCCCCAGAAAAATCCAGAATCTCCGTCCACCTACGAAACGCGTGATATTTCGCAACTTCCGAGACGTGTCTTTCTCCCAGAAATACCTGGAATTTTTGCCTGCAGCAATTAGAACATTGGTGATGACGCAAGACGCTTCTTTTCCGCCGAAAACGGCTCTTCGCGTTTTAACTGGGTTTTTTTCCACTCTGGACCAAAATGAGGTCATTCAACTGCTTTTCGGGTCCTCGACTTGGATGACGAATATTCCTGGCAACGCCTATTGACCAATGGAGTTCTTTTTATCAAGATTTTCGGGGGAATCTGCATGAATGCCGAATTAAGTGGTGGAATAGTCCGCGCGCAAAACCGTGTCTAGTGAACTTGAATTTCCTATCGGTTTTTGGATTTATAGTCCAAGGGCAAATGACTTCCAATATTTATTTTTTTCATTTGAACGATTGAAATTTAACTAAAAGTTTTACATTTCTTCAGTTAAATCGGGTACCCTGGCCTTGACACCACAACAGCTCCATCCAGAGACAACAGCAGTTCAAAGCCAAGTTAGGAAGAGTTGAAACAATATAACTTTAAGGCTAAGCACAGGGAAGGAAGAGGGCATATTAATACAGATGCTTTATCCAGAAGGTCATGTGAGGATAATTATAAACATCGCCAAAGAATTGACCAACGAGAAGGAATCACTCCCATTAGGCGAATCAAGTTTAAGGTTGATCAGCAGTGAACCACAGAGCAACTAAAGAAAGATCAGCTTGAGGATAATGAAATAGCACTACTACTAAAAGCTAAGGAAGAACGTCAACCAAGACCAAGCTGGAGAGATATTTCAACTAAAGGATCTACTTTTAAATCTCTGTGGGCTCAGTGGAACTCCCTAGTAGTTGACTCCTTAAACGAGCCTGGGAAAGCGCCGATGGTAAAGTAGTGAAGACGCAGTTAGTGGTACCAAGAAAGAAGGTATCGGAAGTTCTGGACGAAGTACATAATAGAAAATTTGGTGCTCATCTCGGAGTTAACGGAATGATTGACAAAATCCGCGACAGATTTTACTGGGTCAACTACTGCCAGGATGTGAAATCATGGTGCCAGCAGTGTTCAACCTGTGCCTCAACTCAACGATCCCAGACAAGATACAGTGGGAAGATGAAACAGAATGATGTGGGACTACCGTTTGAACGTCTCGCCAGTGACCGAATGAAGGCTCGATATGATCTCCCAGCTAACTCTAGGGGATTTCGGATGAACGATAAAGTTTGGTTATATAATCCGCAAAGGAAGAAAGGAAGATCTCCCAAGCTAACACCAGTATGGGAAGGACCCTATACGGCCATCAAAAGAATTAATGACGTTGTGTATAGAACTCAGCGTAGCCCCAGAAGCAAACTGAAATTTGTTCACCTCGACAGGTTGAAAGCATATCACGGACATGAAGTAGCTGATCGGGACGATCAGAATTAAGAGGGAGGCAATGTTGGGGGTTTCGGATGAACGATAAAGTTTGGTTATATAATCCGCAAAGGAAGAAAGGAAGATCTCCCAAGCTAACACCAGTAAGGGAAGGACCCTATACGGTCATCAAAAGAATTAATGACGTTGTGTATAGAATTCAGCGTAGCCCCAGAAGCAAACTGAAAGTTGTTCACCTCGACAGGTTGAAAGCATATCAGGATCGCTGGAATTATCTCGATGGCCTCGTCGAGATTATATAGAGGGGCCTCGGAATACTTCTCGAATATTCGTGATAGATTGGAGATTATATATAAGCAGACCTAAGGCGAATGTTAGTCAGTCGGTTAGTCAGTCCAGTTCAGTTACTCATTGAGTATTGAATAGATATTAGTTGTAAAGTTATAAGAGTAGTTTAGAGTGTTAAATTGTATACAGTGGTAGTGAATAAAGAGAGTATTAGTTGAAAATAGCAAAGTTGTAATTCTGTTAAGAACCCACGGGAAAAACGTAACAATATTATTACTATGGTTTGGTTTACGTAGCACTGTTTTTGTTTTTCATGTTGCCGTTTAATAGAACCATTGTAAACTCACTTTGCACGTAAGTGTCATAATGATACATCTGTGATTAAATTAATAAAACCTAGTTATGTAACTATAACTTCTAGAAGTGTAATATTCTGCTTTGTAATTGTAGCCTTGAAAAAGGAAACAATAAATTTCCGAAAGGTCGGCGTATGTAGAAAAAGAGTTTCACTTCAGCCCTAGACTGATACCCCAAGATTTAACAGTCGTTTTATCCAACAAGTCGGTCAAGACTACCCTCTCAATATATGTATATAAATATAAATGAGCTTTTGAAAAAATAATTATTCAAGAATAATGTATGTATTAACTAAATAAAAACCAGTGCATTTCATTTAAATCGTCTTTTTTAATTTACAGAAGAACTAGATACTGAAAGAAAATCCTGCATTCGAGTGAGAAACCCACCTGGTGGCAAGTCAACAGGTTTTTGGTAAATTAGTCAGAAAAATAGGAATCTTACGTTCATTGTTTTTGCAGTACTTTTACCATTTGCTTGACATACAAATTATGTATACATAGTGCCAATGTCAATCAGTGACGTGCTTGAACTGAAAAATTCAGAATGTTATGTTATCTCTTTTAAGATAACTGTTAAGATATGCTATTTAAACTGCCACTAAAAGTATTGCAAAACATGCTAAACATTTTTGGTTCAGTGACAAATTTATTAAAAATTCCATTTTGTTTATGAAAATATATGAATCGTATAATTATTTTATATTAGAAAGCTTTTTCGCAAAAGTAGTTCAGATCTACTTCTTAAATAGAAATCTCTGAACCCTTTTATGACATTTTCTCATGACAGCTTGTTACAGACTTATTATCAAAATGTATTTTGGCATGTACCTGTTTATGTTATTTGTTTAATATATGTTTTTGTGTTGCATCAATATTAAATTTTCTTAAGAATTATTTGATATTCTTTTGCACATCATACCTTTGATAGAATCATTGTCATATCGTTTTTTAGTAACTAATCATCGCAGTCCATAAAGCCCAAATCAAAGAGCCTTCCGATTATATTGTTTTATCTATAGTTTTACAGTGTCCATACTACTGCTGTTGTACCTAGTTATTGAAACATTAAAAAATATATATCAATCACTGCCTCAGATGCATTATTTATAAGTGTATTTATGTAATGCCAGTTTTTGCTTAAAATTATTAAATCTTCTGTTCTCAAACTGTACAACACGCCTCAACTGAAAAAATCCGCTGGGAAGAAGCAAGATTTCAAACGAATATAAGCACTTTTAGCAATTTTCTAAAAAAATATCACTTTGGATCAAAGCTTGCTAATGTAATGACTAGTTTCGAGAATTAAATTGATTAATTAAATTTTAAAATTGAAAAAAAAAAACAGTTGAAAAATCAATAATTACAATTAGTTATATATTAAATATTCTGGTCTTTACAATGGTCTTCAGATTGACAAACAGAATACTTAGCTTCGTCTAGACGTTTGACCCTGGTTGGACACGAGTCTCTTCACCTGTCACTTCTCTCAATATGCCTGGTTGTTATTAGGCCTTTAAAGGTGAGGAAAATACCATAGGACTTATATACTGTTGTCGTATCGCTGCTGGTCAGTCTAAACTTTGCAAAACAGTATTCTCGCTTGACTCTTGGCAGTCAATGCGACCTCTTCGGCCAATCTCCGGGAGTATATGTAAACAGAAAAAATGGTTTTAGACCAGAATGTTGGTTGATATTAAAAGCGTATAAAAAAAAAGGAAATGAATGTTCACAGAATTTAAATGAACAGTGATTTAAACAAAATCAGCAAAAAGTTCTCTATTACTTAAGAATTAAATCTATGAGCAAAAATACAAGAATCATAAATAATTCTGATACTCAACTTTACTCAGAAATAAAAATGATTAAACTTGACTTAAGCACACTTCTAATTAAGTGCAAAAAATGAAAGGTCCGTAAAAAGTTTGATTCAACAATACAAAAGGTCCAAAAATGGGCAAAGTACTAGTCAAAGGGGATGATTTCTTCAAAATTGTAAATTTATAGTAATGCAAATTCCCACATGTCAAGTTAATGCGTTAACAAAACTGCAAATGCAAAAATTACAATATTAAACCGATCGATATTCGCAAAAATGACAATCGTTCCCAAAAATCCCGCCCAGGTGAGCGTTAGGTGCCACAAGAAAGATAAGCAAAGCAAATTAAGTTAAAAGTTTGGCAAGAAGCTAGAATAACTGTATAAATTTGCCGTCTGCTGTCGGCAGAGAGAAAATGTTAAAATCCAAGGTGAGCTCTCCAAAAATTCAATATTATATTTCATCAACTAGAAATAATAAAAGAGAACTCACCTTAAATTCCAGAAAGGGGGGTCTCCCGATTTCTCTACCGGCAGCAAACTGTAGGTTTAATGTTTAATGGGGTTAACAGTCTATCAGTTCCTAAATTTGGAAAGGGCCCATAAGTTACTGGATGACCTCAGAAAATGTCGGATTGCTACCAGATATTTGCTAAAAACATGAAAAAAAAACAACAGAAACTGATAATAAAATGGTGTTATAGTTAAGAATCCTCCTTGCCAACCTCAAACTGCGAAGTTAAATAATTCAGTAAAAATTCACAAATTCACAAAATTATCGAATTATATTCGATAAAGGTCCGAATACGGACTACTCAATAAAATTCCCAAAAAGTGCCGAGATGGCCACGATGAAAAGAGAATACAAATTACAAATTTAAATATTAGAAATCTACTTCAGATATCTAATTAGGAATGTTGATCTGATCACAGTTTTAAAATCCTTTCATATTCCGAAAATTGTCCTAAAACAGAAAAATAAAATAGATAAAGTTAAAAACTGTATGCGAAATATCGCACCGCAGCAAAAATGGCTTGCTCACCTAGACGGTAGTTTCAAGACCAAAATCTGGCCGTTCGATTTCAATAGCTGCTCGATCCGCGCCGATTGAGAGGGAGACGACGCATGAATTATTAGAATTATCATCGCCCTCTATTACCAATGGCTGGCCATTAAAAATCTGTTATTAATGACCACGATGTAGAACGCTACCCGTACAGTTTTAATGGAAGCACCACCTATGTATGAATGATTTAAACTTTTATTGGAACCTTATCCGATTGCAGAAATCAGCCGTATGTAGAAATTTGCATAACAATCACATTGTTATTAGAAAGAAATCTTAAAATATGAAGAAACATGTAACGAAGTAGTTATTATTTCGTTACAGTAGAGGTGAAGGGCTGAGGTAAGCCCACTTTTTCACAATCGGCACAGAAGAATGTATTTACTATTTACTTGCCGATATTGTGACTTTCTTGAGGTTATAGTGCAAAAAATTAAATCACAGCAGCATATGTCGCATACGCCAGCGGTATATTTATCATTAACTATTAGATTATACAAATAACTTCTCTTAGAGGACTGTGCAAAATATTAACTTTAATACATGATTATAAATCGCCCGACAATTCTAAAAAAGCGACCGAAAGATGTCAAAAATAATAATTATTGTTCGTTCCGCCGTTACCCAGGAAACAATTGCAGCGTCCTGGATACTCAGAACTGTAGCCTGCTAAATCAACTTAAAATAGAATTTATGGCGGCATTTCTTTTCAGGGAAAGTATTATGATTATGTTTATACAGTTTGCTTTTCACCGAACATAACCGCCGCGCTTGAAATGACTGAGTCTGTAGAAGGGATTTCAATAATTAATAGTAACTAAACGCACGGGAGGAAGCAAAGGTCATTTAATCACGGGTTTAGGAATCTACTTCGGTGCCTATCGGAAGCGGACACACTTTCGCGATACTTCGTTTGATTAAGCCTCCTTTAGTTTATACACTCACTACCCGCACTACGTTGTCCAGCCCAGGATGTACGGCAGTGATTCTTCCCATTCTCCAGGATTGAGAAGGTAAACCATCTTCTTTCAGTAGCACTAGGATACCAAGAAGTTCACCGGAATTAACCTGCGACTTCCATTTAAATCGTTGGTGCAATGTATGCAAATAATCCGAAGACCAGCGAGCCCAAAAGTGTTGCGTCATCTTCTGGATATGAGCGTAACGACCAAGACGATTGACAGGAATCTGGGTTACATCGGTTTTTGGAACGGCATTCAGGGGACGGCCAATAAGGAAATGCCCCGGCGTTAGAGCATCAAAATCATTGGGGTCATCTGATAATTGCACCAATGGCCGAGAATTTAAAACCGCTTCGATTTGTGTAACAAGGGTATAAAACCCCTCATAAGTCAAATGAGTGTTATTAATAACGCGTTTCAGGTGTTGTTTACATGATTTAACCGCTGCCTCCCATATGCCTCCAAAATGGGGTGACCGTGAATAAAGAGCCATTGCATTTTAGTATTTTCTAAAAAGCCCTGAAACTTGCTATCATTCAATACGTCATAAATTGCCTTAAACTCATTATTGGCGCCTATAAAATTTGTTCCATTGTCGGAAACTAAGGTTTGGCAAAAACCACGACGAGCAGTAAACTGCTTAAAGGCAGCTATGAACGATTGAGTTGTGAGTTCTGTAACCAGTTCTATATGCACTGCTTTTGTGCAAAAACAAACAAAAAAGCATAAGTAACCCTTAATGTATTTTTTATTTCGAAATTTGGAATCCTTAAGTAGATATGGACCAGCGTAATCTACACCTGTGGTAGAAAAGGGAAATGAAGGTGTCACTCTTTGATTAGGTAAATCACCCATCTGAGCCTGAAGTGGCCTTGGATTGGCCTTAAAGCATGGTATACACTTACGTATAATACCTTTTACCAAAGTTTTCCCATTTAAAGGCCAAAATCTCTGGCGCACAAAAGACAGGGTTGCATGAGCACCAGGATGGAGATTCCTTATATGTTCATAATTGATTATTAGCTTAGTGAATGCAGCGTTATGAGGCAATAGTATGGGATGTTTGTAGTTAAATTTAAGTTTGGCATGTCTAAGTCTACCTCCTACTCGTAAAATTCCGTCTTCATCTAATCCGAATGAGTCTCGGGAAAATTTTAATTCAAATTTAATTTTTCAAGTCTGTTACTATGTCCAAATGGTCACAGCTCGGGTCACAGTATTGACCAAACCGTATAGTGTCTCAGAGTTCTAGAGACTCGTGGAAGTAAATAAGTAATTAAGTAAATTTATGTCGTCGCGTCGGCTCGAAAACCGACGTAAAGAAACGCTGTTTGAAATTCGTCACACATCGAGGAAGAAGGTGGTCAACAGAAGCGATTAAGGCTACAGAAGCAGGTTCTGGTGCAACGTTAAGTCCTAGACAGTAAGTTTAATTTAAAATCATAATGCTTAGGGTGCCTGTACATTTGGTAACATTGTCTTGTTATATGTACTCGAGAATTAAATGATTATCCCATTAAACCATTCAGTGCTAGCGTCACTCTGTAATTGATATTTAATAGGAAATGTTATTCGAGTATTACCCATTAAAACAATTCAGTTCCAGCGTCACTCTGTATTTTATTTAGTAGAAAATGTAGAATTTGTTTCACCATAATCCACGAATGAATTAAGCTTCATGGAATGTATGATACAAATTAAATCACTGCGGATATGTATTAAAGCTAATTGAATTTTATTTTATTAATACGTAACTGCTTGACTGGCTAGCTTAATTATCATGCTCTCAGATAAAATCTAATCCTCTAGGATAATTGATACAAAGTAAAATCACAGCGGTTAAGAGGTAATACCAATGAAATTTTCTTTTTACTGGGCAAAAACTGATTGTTTGGCGAACTTTAAATCCTGGGTCATGTCAGAAAATACGTGATTAAATTTGAGCCAACCACTAATTAAATAAGAAAATGCTTCCTTTAAATTGTGTGCTCCCTTAAATACGCAATCTCAAATATTGTTTTATTATTTTAAAACGGAAAGTAATTTTGGCCTACGCTCATTTACTTATATCAATACTAACTGAGGACAGAATTGAGTGCTGGAAAGAGGAATGAAGTTGTTTGAAACTAGGTGGAGAAATATGCGTAGTTGTCCAAGTTGTCTAGGTAAATTATTTTCAACGAAATAGGGTGTCAACGCACTGGTACTGCGAACCTGTTTGCAGATAATGAACAGAAGTTGAAGAAATGGCCGAAAATACAGTAAGTACGCTCTCAGCAAATAGTTTTCTATATTTTTCTTATATTTATTTACGATTGATTTTTACTTACGCTACTTGTATTACTTCAGACAATTATTAATAACCATACTTAACTAACGATTTATTTTGCGTACCGCAATAAGTAAACATTATAGTTTAAATTAGTCGGTTGCTATGTTAATTAACATAACATATTGCCAATTCATATCGCAGCTAGCTTCATTGTTATTTTGACTTTAACTAAATGTTAGTTTTTTTATAACATTATTTTTTTTAACAAATATTTTTTTTGCTCGACGTGAGTGATAGATTGGTAGACTTAAATTTATTCAGTTGGGTTAGTTTTCTGTTTACCTATCTATATGTTTCATTTAATTATCTTTTAGGAGGTACCAGTGTTCCAAAAGGGAAGTAATTAGTAAGTATGAAGTTAGTGACGCCTATACATAAATTTAACCCCCCTACTCTCCGGCATTTGAACTAGGGCCTAATTTGCATGCTTCGAAGACAGTTTGTTCTGGCCTACGCATCCTTAAAAGGAAATTTTCTTTACTTAACTATATTCACTCTCAGTTTCTTCTAATCTGAAATGAAGCTAAATAAATAAAATTAGAAGATAATAAAAGAGCGTGTCAAGAGATTACATAGAATACCTAGGTAAAATACAAAAACACATTTATACTTTTCCTAACCACTTTTATCTATTCTATAGAATGTCTAGATAATCAATAAAAGACGTGATTTCATAGTTTGCGGGTAACATATATGCTAAACAGTAGTTTGATACCATCTTTGAAATACTTATAGAGTAATTACTACGAAAGGGAGATCGTTGTTTGTTATTATAACCTCCATGAGGCAGGTATTCAGAGAAACGATAAACTATCATATTATTGTATAGAGGAAAGTTTGAGACAAATATTTGAAAAATCTTTTGGAGAATAATATTCAATATTTCTAATGGCTGTGAAAATTCATTAAAATGTAAACGCTGCATAATATCGTTATCTGAAAACATGTCATAAGAAATTGTAAAGCCTGTTTCTGTTTCCGTATAGTACTGATGTCAAACTCAAGGAAGAGCAGTCGCTTAGAATTATTTTTTATAGTCGTAAAACATCTGTCTTGACTT
>MU184468.1:40644-51161 GCA_016904865.1 Pissodes strobi | reverse complement strand
AAAAAAAAAAAAAAAAAAAAATATATATATAAATTAATTGGTATTTTTAATTTGGATATATAAGTTTAAATGACAAATCAAGAAAGTTTTATAGAAAGCAATAATGAAAAGAAAACAAAAACGATCATCTAATCTTATTTTTAAATGTGACACAGTTATCAGAAACTGAAAGCACCAGAGATTGGTATATTTTGCACTGAAGGAGGCATATGGAATTAAAGTATATGATTTGACGTACTGCATGCATAAAGTTATTAATTAGTTATTGTTGAGTTGTCGTGGTACTCAATATTTTCAAATATTCTTGCATTATTTTAAACAATATGACAATATTTAAATAAATATAATTGTAAAACTTTTAGCAATTTTTATTAGTCGATAAAGGCAGTAAAACTATTAGCTTTGTTAAATGGGAGGATTGTGATATACCTTGGTTACCTACTGTTTCTATAGATTTGACACATCTATTGAATTAACTTGAAAGTTGTTTTTATTTTGCATTATTTTCGATATGTTAAACGGCATTTGATTCAATAACCTAATGCACAAAAGACAATAGAGCAATATTTTAGGTATCATTTCATTTTAGACTTGTGAATAAATTGCCTTTGCTATTATTGGCAATTTCGAATAACTTACCTCCAGCAAATAGTGCGGTCCATGGAGCTACCCATTGTTTGGTGTGAGGAGGAATTAATCCCTTAATGGATGTTTTGTGAAGCATTGTGGAGGTTCTACTGGCTTGGACAGATGCTAAATTTCCTCCGATACCATTAATGATTGGCTGGAAGGTTACGTATCCAGGAAATTGATCCACTGCTTGGTCTAGAACTAATCCGCCAGCTCTGAAAATATGAAAAATGATAATTTGTAATATTCTACTTAAATATTTGCTAAAATATGGCAAAGGCTTTTAAAATGCATAATACATTTATTCTAGAAGAACCAGGTGCCTTGGTTTTAGTATCGTAAAACAAATTTATATAGAGGATCCAAAATTTAATTTCAAAGCTAACAACTTATTTTGCTAGAACACACACAACTGCTGACACATATACCACTAAAAAGATATAATAATATCTTTAGCGAAAAGATATCTAGGCATTGCGATATTCGTTTAGTTTTTTCTTATTCAAAAATTTTTGGGGTTATATGAGGAGAGGCTTATTCCACTATCAACTTTTTGACAGTATGTATTCAAATTCACGTCTCATTTCCCGGTATATCATTTGTCACTTTACCCAAATAATCGTACTTTTGGATCGTCATACATCTAGAGCATTTTTGGTTTGGCTATGAAGTTCCTCGCCACAACATTAAATAACCATAGAGAAAAAATCAAGTGAAGTAAGGTTCGTTGAACGCGGTGGACATTCAACCACTCCACGTTTAAATAAGCATCCTGGACATTATGTATGAGAGACACTGACTTATGACTGTGACGTTCCATGTAAAGAGGCCGCTCGCAAAGGAGTATGCTCAGCATGAGGCGAAAATTGCAGAGGCAAAGTTTTCGAATAGTTCTGCTGCAAAAAGATGGCGGTGTCCAAGAAGAGGGCGGAGGACTGCCAATTCTGTATTTTGAAAACTATTTAGTTTATTTGTATATGGGTAAAATAGTTTGTAAATTAGAGTTATTATTTTTTTTCAATACAAGTTTGACGTATATATAGTGTGTTAAATTGTTGGAGTTTTTTAGATATAGGTTTTTGATAGTTATAGCGAATAGGTATTTGTATTATAAGATAAATACCTGTTTGGAGTATTTTGTTATTATTATTAATATTATTATTATTATTATATTCATTTAAATTGTATATAAAAGATGATTATTTAAAAAGGCCATTTTATATTTTAAGGGAAATGCGCCTTTTGATATTTTGAAATTTTTACAGAGTGCCTGAATAAAAATACGGACCACTCAATAATTACTTCGCGAATAAATAAGAATATATTTAAACTATTTTAACCGAGTGTGGTTATACAGATCTCGGGGAATCTACATTTTAAAAGTAACTTTCAATATAACTTCTTTTCTAAAAAGTGTGGCACACACTACTTCTCATTATTCTCATTATTTCTCGAAAAAAATTTAATAGGTCATATTTAATATGATTTTTAAATTACTGCGGTTTGAGAATGGATGAAAAAATTTTAAAACCTTATTTTTAAGACATTATTTTAGCACAAACTGAAATGAACTCCCCATTATTGGTAGGTAATTAATTTAAGTTAAAACTTAAAGTTAATGTATTTGTAAGATTTGCCAAAATAAAAGCATAAACAAATAAAAATTATTAAATATTGCATCGGAATACCATTTCGTGTTTATGTTTCTTATACAGTGGCATATGGGAAACTTTTTATTATTGATATTTAGAAAAATATATTCTTAATAAAAATGTATTTTTAAAGAAAAAGTATTTCTCATAATAAAGCGTAAAAAATGTAAAAATGTGACTGAACAAAAATATTTGAAATTGACAATTTAAAAACTTTAAAAAATAAGCAAAATAACTATATAAAGTTTTTCATTTGAGGCATAGTTAGATAGTAAATTAGCGCTAAAAATGCAAGAAAACATGGAAATTTCGCTTGAAACGCATAGGAAAGATTTTTAGTCAAGTTTTTGATATACGTATCTCCAAAATTAAAAAATATTTTTTAATGCAATTTTCCAAATATTATAGCACATTTTATGGCCTAACGGCTAAGCTACCGGGTGTTTTTAATATTGTGCACGAATACCTATAAATTTTTAAAAATGTTATTTGTCCGGAAAATTTACATTTGTTTTTTTTGGTTTGTTACATTTAAATGAATCTTAGTCAAAATATAAAAAAACGAAAGATGTCCTTTTAAAAATAAAAGGTGACTTTTATAGTCATTAGGCTGGAACACTTAAGCAAGCATTGCTTAAACATTTTGTTGACCGAGTGGTTAAAAAGTTACAAAATGTTAGAGGGATGGAAGGAGGGTAGAGAGGGAGAGATATGTACTTAGTTTAATTTAAGAAAACAGTTTTAAAAGTTGAGTATATGAAGATCTGTTATACTGTTCACAAAAATTAAATAAGTTGAGATATAGTTAAAAGAATGGTAATTTTTATTATTTCGAAAGTAAATTATGTGAAATTTAAATTGCACAAGCGCCGGATCAAAGTCAAAACTACTGAAAATCAACATAACTCTTCTGACACGTTCAAACATTATTTTTCGCAAAAGTCTGATTTCTACAGTTTGGAGTGTTTTTTATGTAGTTTTATTTTACCATTTCTTGTTTCCTATTTGATTCGATAAGTCTAGTAAATGTCCTGACCTTTAGCAATGTTATTTCTTACGTTATTGTATTGCTATGTTAGAACGCCCTAAATTTAATTATGTTATTTACTAAATCAAGTTAGTGGTAATTTTAAATCAAACCCACATTTAGAAATATTAGACATAGGGTCATCAAGATTTACTGTTTCACTCGTATAACACACAAATATATATCTAAGGTTTTTGGCAGATCGAGAGCTATTTTCTCACATATTTACGAATGTCCTATTTTCTAGTTAGTATTTTCGTGCCTCGGATAATAATTTTTGAGATAGTGTGATTTTTTTTTTGATTTAACAGATGATGATGAGATGGTGTAAAAAATAACGATAATGGTTTAGACTCTGATTATGTTTCACCATCAAAAATTAATAATGAAACTGATGCAGAATATTTCGGCTTTAATTCTAATGCTGACAAATTGGAATATGCAGAGCTTCAACCAGTGCCTCTTCAAAATTCGAATACCACTGCGATAGATCACGACCTCAATATTGGTCTGACTGATTTTGATAGCACTTGCTTAACTAACAAATCCGCTACTAATAATGCCGACTGTGAAGAAAATTATCATATTATTGAACATAATTATGCGCTACCACAATAGAACTCCCAGACCACTAATTTGTCTCCTACTTCTAAAGTTCTAAGTCGTGCCAAACCTCAAATTATTAATGCTTGATGGCGGAAAAGAAAGCATATGAAGATCATTCAAATATCGGGTTGCACCTTTTACTTTCCGACAAAGTGACGTTTACCACTAACGGAATTTTTGCATCGTAAAATTCCAGATTTTGGAGTACAACTAAGTGAAACTGAGTGGTAGAATGTAGGAGTCAATAGCCAACCATACACACAGAGGTTTATCTGCAGACTTTATACGGCACAGTCAAACTCTGTCGACAAATCTGTTCGTTAGTGAGTCAGCACGCGCCAGACGCGCCGCGGTTTTATCAGGCTGACTTCTCTGAAAGTTAAAATACGCAGTTTAAGTTTCTTGTTACCACACAAAACAGTTTTCAGTGACGGGTTATATCAGCCAGAAATTCCAACAGAGTATTTTAGATCTTCATAAGATCTGCCAGTTGCAAGAAATCTAAGAGTAAAGCTACCAAACGTTCCTCTGTAGATACTGGTTCTCGCATGACAGTAGGCTGCTTCGTTAATCCTTCTTTTACTACAGACAATAATTTTTAATTTTTCAAAACTTGTAGTATCCATTCTTAAATAGTTTCTAAAATCATCGGGCTCATATCGTCTGAGTTCCTTTAGTAAAGGCAAATGACTCAGAGTTTCTTTTTGCAGAAACCATTTTTTTGCCCATTTACTTCGTCGTTTTGTGGTTATAGAATGCAAAGCATTTGTCATAAGATGTATGTTAATCATAGCCAAACACAATGCATCTTTTTTTTAATTTATGCTTCTCCTGGGCATCTTCTCACCAACAACTAATTACAACGTGTCAGCAGAACTGGTAAAGACCTTCACTAAAAACTTTTGCCAAAACTGAATTTCCACAGTTTCGACAAAGTCGGCAGATAAGTTGAAAGATTTCGCCATTAACAGACAGTTTTGTCTGCGACAGATTAAGTACGCTAGAGTTGTCTGCGGAGTTCTCTTTTAAGTTAGTGGAGTCACGAAGATTTAGTCTGTCACATGTCAAGTCCGTGAAAGACCAGAGACTTAAACCGCGCTGGATAAAGCCTTCAGATAAACCTCTGTGTGTGTGTGTGGCCGGCTAATTGTATCAAAATGTAAATGTCTAGTGTGGTGTTTTGCGGAGCAAAATTTTAGGATCAACTTTTTTAGATAATAACATTAATGGATACATCTTTCTAAATCTTTTTGCAAAATGACTCTTAGTTGGTACAAGGGGTACCGTGTACCATTCGAAAGAAATGATAAAAACCACATTATTGCACGAAAATCGACAAAACGCATAATTTGTACCTTTTTGCCATGTATGCGAAGGAAATAAGTAAGTTTTGGAAAAGATAAAAAATTGGCAGATTATGATCTATTGACAAATAAATAAATTTGATATTCTTGTTTGTAACTAGAGATATTTTTGTTGTTAAAGTCAATTTTTCGGTGGTGCAAATATGACTTTTACAAATTAATCTTCACATGAATTGACCGACATGCTCTGAGTTTATGGTGAAGCGAAGCAAAATGCACACGAAGCAGTAAGAATTTATCATAGAAAATTTCCTCAAAGAAAACTTTAGCATAAGTCCATATTTGAAAATTTACTCCGTCATTTACCGCAAACCGGTTCTCTAAAACCAGCCAAATCTGATTCTGGACGCAGAAGATACTGCGACGTAGCATTCAAGTTGAAGGAGCTATTTGGAATAGTGTTCAAAATGAGTCAACTATAAGTACAAGAATTGTTGCAAATGAGTTGGGAATATATCAGCATCCTCTGTCTTAAGGACTCTACAGGAGCAAGAATTGAGGCCTTACCATTTTACAGGAGTTCAAGAGTTATTGCCTAGGGATTTTGTTCCCAGGAAAGAATTTTGCCAATGGTCTCTGAGGAAGTTAACGGACGATAGAAAGTTTTCACGAATTGTACTATTCACTGATGAAGCATCATTTACCAGAAAAGGTATAATAAATTTTCTCAATTTACACACGGCTGACGAGAATCCAAATTTATTGAGAGTAGCCAATTCAAAATATCAATTTTCCATCTACATATGAGCCGACATAACTAATAATGAAATAATTGGGTCAGTTGTTTTATCTAATAGGCTTAGCCATGAGTCCTATTTAAAAGTTATCATTAACGATTTGCCGGAGTTGATTCCCTTGCATGTAGGAGACCGCATGTTGTTCCAGCATGATGGGGCACCGCCACATTTTGCAGCTGATGTTCGAGCTTATCTTAAATGAAACATACGGTGTTCGTTGGATTGGACGTGGAGGTTCTGTTGGTTGGCCACCTCGTTCATCCGATATAAATCCTTTGGATTTTTATTCCTGATGGCATTTGAAAGAAATTGTGTATAAAACGACTGTTCATACAAGATAATAACTAATGCAATGAATGAACGAAGAATTACAAAGAATTAAAGAAAATCGCCAAGTTTGTAGCAGAGGGCGAAAATCCTTAGCTACAGGCCTGGCCTCTAATGAAGCTGATGGTGGTCATTTTCATCATTTTCTTTAGTGTTATTTTTTTATTAAAGGTTTATTGTTTATTAAAGGGTTCAAAAAATAAATGTTCATAAAAATACCATTTGTCAATTTTCTCCAAAACGGCTTGATTCCCTTGTTTTCTGTTCTAAATTAGAACAGAAAACAAGGGATAGCATCGACGTCGACACTTGTGAATATTGAAAAACGCCCAACATGTATAATATCGATACATTAGTCTATACTTTATATAATCCCTAGAAATACTATATATTTTACTATAATTATGTATGCTGCAACTCAAAGAAATATTTAAATATGTAGCTGACTTATTTGACAAACGAAAAGTAGGACGCCATGGTTGGCGCCAAATACCTAAGAAAGTTTTCTACATATTAATTTAAATAAAGCAAGCAATATTTTATACCTACGTGTACATAGAAACGCAAATAAAAGAATGCAATTATCGCATTTACGTTTTTACCGATTTATGAAATCTTCCAATCACCATTCGCTTAACAAAGCTTCCATTTTAAAATGAACTCAAAACTAAATCGTAAGCTTCCTATGAAGAATAGTTATACTTTTTTTTTTAATATTCTTGGAATGAATATAAAAGATTTACTTTAATTATAAGTGTATTTGGTTTTAAGGAGAATATAATTCTGTCCAAAACTACTTACAAGTATCGAATGTGATTTTGCACACATTTAAACCAAGAATAGTTCCATTTGGCAAAAGTACTGTTTCATCTTCTCTTAAGTTTATTGTTTTTCTTGAATATAAGAACACTCTATTATCAATTTAAAACAATATTTCTTAAAATAAATTCAGCTACTATTTAAAGTCAACACGAAGTGTATTTTTGAATTAATTGTGGATTACTCTCTCAATAAGAATAATATATTTCATGTCAGTCTAAGAATTCAAGTATTGCGTTATTTTTAAATATAGAACAGATTTTTTTTTCGTGTATATTCTTTAAAAACATTTTATTTCGGTTTTTGTATTAAATGGAAAATTGGAGCTCGTATTAAAAATAAAAAATAGTAAAATTATTTTTTACGAGAATATGGCCATGAACTATTACTCAAACAAGTTGCTTAGTGCAAAGATGAAATATTTTCAACTTTTAACCAATTGAATTTTTTTTTAATAGAGAACATAAAAAAATTATATTCATACTGCGTGATACTGTCACGATTTGTATTTTTTATCTGTGACGACACGCCTTACTTAGCGTGTAGGAGAGTAACTCAGATTTAGGAACGCACTACGTCAAGTTGAGAAGAGATAATAAAGGAGACACATCGATAAAAACAATAACAAGTTTATTTACAAACAAACTTAACAACGGTTAGCTTGTATACTAATAAAGGCGTGTTTAAGATTATAGATGAATTAAGAGTTTACACTATACCCAATTAATATGAAATGCATGTCTTCTCGAGGGAGGCTTAGTTCAAAGTTTGTCTAGCAAGCGATGTCACTATTTTATTAATAAAGTTTATGTGAGCGGGTTGTCTTTTATTTAGGTATTTGTTCTGATATTTATAAGGTAAGTCTTTTTAGGTTATCACAAATTGCTAAGGCACTTTCACTACTTTTTGAAACTCCCCAAAAACTATCCCTTCACTAGAAGTTCTGATACTTCATAAATTCGACTCTCTCTATACTTTTTAGTAGCCCCCGAATGCCGTATACCTATGCATACGTTCACCCAGGTTAGGTAAGGACCTGACAACCTTATACCTGTGTATAAGTGTTCTCAGTTATGGGGGTTGTGGGATAGAACAACTAGAAGTGGACGTACCTGTGTACTGCCCAGCGACTAAATTGAGCGGTTTGAGAGACCCGAAAGTCTGATTAACTCGGCGTTTGCCTGCGTATTTATATGTTACAAAATGCTGATGGCTGCATCATTAAGGATTAAAGTCGCTCCCGTCGACCGCTCAAATTGTTTATAATTAAGAGTGAATGTTTATATAACATTTTTCAAGTTCAAGTTTAGTTCAAACTTGCGACAGGGTGATATTTAATTAATGATTTTAATTAGTTCACAATACTATAAGTACTTTGATGGAAAAACACACCTATTGGAATTTTGCATATAAATAATCTAACACTAAAACTGAGCTTTATCCACAATACCGAAACAGAATTTTTGCACTCGACGCGCGTTTCGCTAACCATGTTAGCATCATCAGGAGATGATTAAAAGTTTTAATCGTCTCCTGATGATGCTAACATGGTTAGCGAAACCCGCGTCGAGTTCAAAAATTCTGTTTCGGTATTGTGGATAAAGCTCAGTTTTAGTGCATGTTGCCGAAGGTTCCAAACCCCAACATAGCATATAAATAATAAAAAAAATAATAATTTATAGGTAAAATGTTTATTCCTTTTTTAACTTTGAGTTAATTTGGGTTAGAATTGGATTAGTTTTGGTTAGTTTTGCGTGATTGTAATAATGTGGAACAGTGTTTCATGCATGAAGTGAAATAGTAGTCAATATTTTGTTTATTCCTTTTTTAAATTTCATTTAATTTGGGTTAGATTAGAATTGGGTTAGTTTTGGTTAGTTTTGTTTGATTGTAATAATGTGGAACACAATTTCATGCGTGAAGTGAAATAATATTCATAGTTTCATAGGAATCATTATGTTATAATTATAAATGCGTGAAATGCCGCAATCTGGCAATATGCAATATGTCAATTAATAGTTCCACCATTCTGGTGTACCCAGACTCTTGTAAATTTTATAGATTAGCTGATGTTAATGAGCGCATTTCCTGCCATCTTTTTCTGGTTTATATTCAGCAGCTGCTTCAACCGGATGTTTGTATACTCTATATTTCTCAGGAATGAGTCTTGGAATATGCAGAATATCAGGTAAAAAATGCTTTTAGCGTTCTTAAAATATTTAAAAAAAAAATGTGCTTAGATCAATGCGTTCATATAAATGCTTTCAAAATATAAATGTTCCAATGTAAAAACGTCTAAAATCATCTAGATATTTAATGTAATTATCAACAAAATCTTCATATTCAGGTGTACTATGCTGTCTTCAGACATTATTCTCAGATGCATAGCCAAATGCTTGATGAATGATAGTTGATTCTCATCAGTTATAATTCTCATGTGAGAACAAAGGTTTCAAGAAGCAGCGTCACACATTTTCAATAGCAAATATATATGTATGTGTGCGCATTCTAATATGCGAAATTTTACATCTATTTTCCATGTTACATTTCATAATTTTTTTTATAATGAAATACACTCTTTTTTTAATATTCGAACATATTTAAATGATTCAAAATTGAAGAAATTCTACTTAATCTACCTTAAGCATTTTCAGAATACACATTTTTTTTTGTGTGGACACATGCTACCTTTTACTTGATGATGTTGAGTTTGTGCCATGTAAGTAAATTTATCAGTTTGTTTATGGGCGAACTCTCCCCATCAAAATCGTCAACACACCCAAGGTCAAGGGTAATTCAAGTTCATATTCTGAAAGTTAGTTAAGATCGAATTCACTCAAACTAAGGCAATGTCAGTGATCGCCAAGGTTATTTCCCAAAGTCATATGGTGAGCATCAAATATCAAGGTTATCGTTAAGTTTGAATTTCAAATGCGATGACAATAAAATATTAAGGCTATTCTCAAGTTTGAGTTTTACCCACTAGGTCACTTTAAATTATCGCAATATCATTTAAAGTCACGGACATTTAAGGTCAAGTAGGTGGGGTCTAGTTCAAGGTGTATTCTCGCATAAATACTGCTGTTATTATATACATTGATTTTAATACATACAACATATTATTTGAAAACTTACCCGCTAATGAAAAGAGCTGATAAAACGGGGGTCCATCCTCTATATAAGACCTTTTTCGTATACTCGTTCTTCCTTACAATCAGGATCCAGCCTGGCAATATCAAAAAAACGTATATTGCCAATATCGTGAACATTACCCATTGATGAGTATCTAAAAGTAACAAAATGTGTAATTAATTTATATTTTAAGTACAAAAATAACAGGAAATGTATTTTTATA
>MU184468.1:29848-40244 GCA_016904865.1 Pissodes strobi | reverse complement strand
AGTGACTAATCGAAGTGGAAAATAATAGCTCTAACACATGAAAAAGATTGCTTGCCGCACTGGTGCTTCTGTCGCCATGCAAATTCCAAGCACTTGGTTGGTTACTAGCGATCAATGGATGGTGTATTTATTTTGCCTCCGCGTTACAGAACTCCAGTTAAAGTTAAATAAATATCTCGCCTGATTGGCTAGATAAGCACGTGCGTTACAGCTGATGTGATTACGGATATGTTATTTAATGTTTATATTTACATTTGTATTATTTAAGAATGTCTGGCATCCAATTAGACCTATAAATTATGACGCCTATTCTGTAGGTTTATTTTTACCTTTGGTGGAGGACCTACAGGTTAGTGGTCTTTTATATTTCATGCATGTGTGCAAATTTTATCATTCCACTACTATTTCACTCCATGTACGGCCCTCTGCTCAGTTCGCTCACTCCGGGGGCGTAACCAAACAAAGCTAACCCAAACAAACTCAAGGCATGTCCAAAATGAAGAAAAAAAAACATTAAAAAAATATTTGCATTCTCTACTGAAAACAAGAGTGCGATAGCTGGAACACATATAACAGCTAACGACCATCCATACAAATCACTGGTTATGTTAGTTAGTAATGTTAGTATATTATTTGAACTTAATTCAGTCCAAAAACCGCAGTAAGATATTGTAGGGATCAATTCTACGGGACCTGAGCTAGGCGTTGCCATCGCACGCCTCACGCCATATATGATCTGATTTATTTCTGTGACCAATCGCGTGGCAGTATTTACGCTTGGTTCTGTAACGCGGCGGCAAAATATATGCGCAACCGATGCTTTGTTTTGGTTTGCACTTTGTAGGTTACATTTCAGAATTAGAATTTCAGATTGTTAAAGTTAAAGTCGGTTACTGTTCTCGGGTTAAAGATTATCTATCGATATCGACAAAGGAATAATTTCATTACAACTAACGTTTCTCTATTACGAAAGCGTAGAGCTGCCATTGACAGAAAAAGTGTAAATTGACAGAAAAAGTGTAGATTGACAGAGAAAGTATAAATTGACAGAAAAAGTGTAAATTTTCCTGAAAATATTTTACATAGCAGCTCTACGCTTTCGTACTCTATGGTTAGAGATTTGTTAAAATGCATACATTTTGCAGAATTTGCCATTAGGATATACATTTTTAGTAGGGCATACTAATGACAATAACAATAATGAGAGAGTGAAGGATCAGTCTTCTACTGAGGTAAGTAAACAAACAATTATTCTTAAATATTTACCGTAGTTATACGATACATATAAAGTATTTTATCTTTTCAAAATATACTTTCCTACAGGTTTGGCCTAAGGAATATGAGCAGCATACGAAAACCACTTGGAGAAAAGCTGCTACGTTTTCAAATTGTGGAAAAATTAATATATAGAGGGTAGATCTACGATGCATGCACCTTACAGATAAAAGAGTCAATAGATTAAGATTTACAAAGAATACAGACTGTCCAACAATGCTTAATATTGTAGTTAAAATGCTTGTATTATTATAAAGCTAAAATTAGTAAACTTTAGGCTTTCTGGATCTTGATGTAATATTTTTGAGCACTAACCTATGTTTTTGCTATTTCTAGGTGTATACCATATCTAGTTCTAGAGCTAAGATTATAAGAGTGTCTATAATATGTTTTCAAATGGCCAGCTGTTGTAACTTTTAAAGCTACACATAATCATTTTATAATTAGTGCAGCAGTTTTAAAATATCGTCATATGTCAGATAAAACCAGAGCAAAATTTCGAAAAATCTCTTTCGGCAAGGTCATAATCCTTCATTTGCCTTATTCTGTATAAAAACAGATTTTCTTCTCGAAAACCCAGAAAATTATTATGAAATGTCGGCAGATACACATTATGTAGTACATATACACTTTTTGAAAAGGAGTTTTCAAAAGAGTATGAATGTTTTACAGGTAATTTTACTTTTTTTATTACTTTGATCAGTATTTTGATATTTTAAAGTGCCAGTGGCGTAGCTAGAAATGTCGGCGTCGGGGGGCAGGCCTATCCGCTGGCGCCTAAAACAACCCCATATTTTGTGTATATACGCAAATTAATCAAAAAATAATATCATAATGTTAAACGTATATTTTATAAAATATATAAACGGAAACCAACCAACAGGTACATACATATTTCAATATAAACATAAACTAAAATGTGTAACCTTAATTAATTAGACATTACAGTCTTTCTTCGGTTTTAAATCGACGTAAATTAATCGATTATTTGATCAAAATTAATTTTTTGGGCAAATTCATTTTCTATGCTTAGTATTGCTAGGTTATTTAGACTGGCTAATGGTACTTCCTAAATACTGAGCTCTGAACTCCTTGTCTAATATCTACCTGGGACTCGTCATGTCACACATAGAATATGGAGCATTTCTCCTAAACATTAATAAGAAAAATTTAACAAAATTAAAAAATATACAATTCCAAGCACTTAAAATAGTTCTTGGATGCACAAAAACCACCCCCCACAAACGTACTAATAACTTAGAGTAATTAAATGATGTTAGAATTTAGGCAACGATGGCTTGCTACGAAATTCTTATCAAAAATAATCAATATTTTCAATCACCCTATGATACCTATGCTAAAAGCAATTAGCATACATCATACGATAAATGCTAATTACTAGAGAGGAAAAGATATACCATGTTTACTACAAGCATAATATAATGATTTCTTCCAATACAGAACTAAAATAGACAAACTTGACAAATTACCTTGAACAAAAAGAAATAAGACACATGCATTAAAACACTATTTTTTAGTATTACGGAAAAATACAAAAATGAATATACATTTATTTATACAGATGGATCTAACAAGGGAATAAAACTGGATTTGGAATCCATTGCCCTAAATTCAAATACAATTTCAGATCTAGACTGCCTGCCGAGGTGGTAGCTATATTTGGTACTGTATGAAGCATTAATATAGTTATTGAGGAAGAATGTTAAAAAAACGATAATATTTACAGATTCTAAAAGTGCAATTGAAAGAATGAAACAAAATCATATAAACCCAGATTTGGATTATAACACCCTTAAAACAAAAAGCCTACTAATTACAGCAAATGGAGCAGGTTAGAAGATTGGCATAGCATGGATACCAGGACATACAAACATTAAGGGAAATGAGAATGCAGACAAACTTGCTAACATAGGCAGCTTAATATCCTCAAGAATTTGCCGTTATATAAAGATCACATTTTAAGTATACTAAAAAATTCTATAATGAAAGAGCACAACATAATATGGAAATCCTCTCTGGAGCGGAAAGGAAGATGGTTTGCAAAAATTCAGGATAGCTTTCCAAAAACTCCATTTCATAAAAAAAACACCCGTACATCGATAAAAGACATCTCACAACCTTGATTCGAATGAGAACAGGCCATTGTCTTACAGGCAAATATCTAAATATGATAGGCATTAAAGAAAGTCCTCTTTGTATCTGTGGGCAAATAGAAGACCTCAATCACATATTTTTAGAATGTCCAATAAACATAACCCAAACTTAGATTTCTCTCAATGCATGATTAAGGAAAATATGCCTACCCCTATTTCAATGTCCACTGTACTTGCAAATCTGAACATTAACGTGATTAACAGATTCCTTAAAGTCAATAATATAAAATTGTAAATGCGACAATATCAATACCTTTGATGATCAATTTGTATCATGTGTAAAATTTTTCATTTTCTAACCTTTTACACTGGCAATACAGCTATACAACATTAAATATATAATTGATTCCTTTTCAATTCTGTGTTCCCTCCGATTGTGTTTTCATCTCCTTTGTTGTGTTTGTCAATACTAACAGTACCCACCCTTGAAGAAAGAAGAAAAAAGAGAAAAGATAAGCCAGAGAAGAAAAATACACCCAAGTTTCACAGCACTTATATATAATATTATATTGATTAACTCCAAACAGAAAAAAAAATGATGTCTGAAACATGGCTTAGAGCCAGACAGCTTTCTGGATACCACTTTCGAAATGTGCTGGCAAATTATCCCTTGAGGGACAGAAGCCATATCCAGTAAAGAAAGAAAGAAGAAGAACTGAAAAACACATAGTTTTTTACGACCGAAATCATCGGAATTTTTGTCTTTGACTGTATTATAATTTAATTAATTTAAAAACTCAGTTAAGCTCATGAGCATTGTTAGCATTAGCATATTTATAAATTCGGAGCGGCGCCTAATTTCTCTTGGCGCGGTGGGGCCTTGCCCCCCCAGGCCCACCCGGTATCTACGCCACTGTAAAGTGCACAGTGGTCAATGATGTAAGTTTTGCCAATAAATTCATTTTATTTAACGTGACCTGATATTGAGGAACTTAAAAGCAAATTGAATCAATGCAGTAAAGTAAATGATCAAGGAGTAGCGAAGCTTTGTAAAACTAAGGATGAGCTTCACTATTTTGTAGTTTTGTGCACTCCAATTATGACTCGCGTTCATAAAAATAGTAGTCAAGGTAGAGAATTGGTAATGGTTGATGCTTCCGGTAGTCTGAACTAACAGCGACATCGAGTTTATTTTTTATAACATGGACAGTGGCAGTTGGAGTCATCATAAAACTGATACTGAACATACTCCTTATGTTCTTGATGAAGCATTACAAGAAATGAAAAATATATTACCACCTGACTCATTCTATAAACAGAATTACCCTACAGTATTTTAACTGATAATGACCTGAAAGAAAAAAAAAACCCTAAAAATAATTTTACAGGTTCTGTGTTTTTGTTGCGCCAGTTTAATTTCTTAAAAGCATGTTGGGCTTAGTTGTGACAGCAAAGATGACATTCTGCAATCTAAGCGGCAAGAGCTATATTTCATGATAAAAAATATTGTTTATGGTATAACTGTAGATGAGCTTTAAAGCACCATACAATACTTCTCAACAATAATGCCTGAAATATATCCTCTTTTGATAAAATATTATTTAAATATATGGAATTACAAAGAAGACGGTGCTAGAAAAATATATGCTAAGAGCCAGTAACACAACAAATTATGTAGAGGTGGTTTTCCGAATACTAAAAGACTGCATCCTAAACAGAGTTATGGCTTTTAGTGTCATTCAACCGGTTGACTATATTCTTATGCGGTATGAAATGTACATGGAAATAAGACTAATAGATTTCACTAATGGTCGATATTCGAATGCTATGTTAAAAAGAATTTTACCCAAGCAAAGAGATATGTGGTTCAGAAATATGTTGACTTGCAAGGTTTCTTTAAAGTAACATGTAGTGAAAATAAAAACGAATATTGTGTAGACATTATCAATGGTACTTGCTCTTGTACTAAAGGTACTACAGGCGCTTAATGTTCCCGCGCAACTGCTGTAATTTTTCACATGGAACACAAGCTTGAATGTGGTTTTAACTTAGTTTCTGAGGATACCAAAGAAATGATGTACTACATAGCCACAGGAAAAAAGTGTCCAAATAATTGGTTAAAGCCACTTAAAGAAGCTCCTGTTTCCACAAGTAATATAGAAATATTTGAAAATAGTAACATACCTGAGTCTACGGATATTTGAAGAAAGCCCTTGGATCCACAAACCCTGATTCAAAGGAAGGGTGAAATCAGTAGTTTTAAGTTATCAGACACAGGTAAACTGGAATCTGAATAATTGTTTGACAGAATAACAAAAGGTGCACAAAACCCACCGAATATTTTTGTTCCAGCAGTGCAAAAAATGCTGAAAAATACCAATAGATTTGTGAACACAGAAACTAGTCTTATTACTGCATTGCATACATTTGGCAAACACCTATAGTGGACTATTACCCCTTAAGAATACAAAAAAAAACAGCACAACATAAACAACTTAGAAGAAAGCATTCCTCAATTATAGGCGTTCAACCTACAGCAGACGTAAAAAGTGTTTGTTTGGAAAAAAGAAATTATCGGCTGGTCGTTCTAGATAAGATATAAAAATTAATGTCAATTTACGAGATCATTATTACATTACTAATCAATATGAAAACTCCGCATAAATTACAAACCGCAAAAATAAAATAGGTTTCAGGTTGAAACAAAGTCTGGAATATTGCTGATATATTCCAAACGTTGTGACTTTATTTTCTTATAAAAATATGTCTAGTTTCAGATATTCCAATATGATTTACCACATCAACTCTCGAAGTTTTATTGATCTAATTGTTTGTGGGCAAATATTAGCAATATGACAGCCTAGCCAGCCTATTCGAGTATTAGCATACTTGATTAAAGCGGCACACGGCCTGAAATTTGTGTTTGATTTTTTTCCCAACCTGAATAATACCTATTTGATTGAAGCTTAGGTATTCGGCCTAAAATTTCTGTTTGATCTAAGTTTATGTAGTTTCATATGATTCAAAATTAAGCAGCCAAATTTAAGGAGCGTATCCCTCCCACAAAAATAAATTGAATTATTAATATTACATAAATGAAAGGTAAGTATGTAGGTACATCAATTTATTTTATTCAATTAATATTAATTTCTCTTTGTGAGAGAAATATGCTCCTTCAATGTGGCAGCTTAATTTTGAATCACCTTGAAACTATATACGCTTAAATAATTATTGAATTACTGTACAAACACGTTATAGAAAAATATCATCTTCTAATAAACTAAAAATATATAGGTATATAGGCAGTAGAGGTAGGTAGGTACTTAAAAACGCTAATTAATACTGATTAGAATTCAATTACTTTATTTTTCAACAAAATATCAAATTCTATTATTATTTCAAAAATTCATATATCTATTTAAAATATGGTCCGAAATTCCTAACCAATCAAATTTGCATACATTTCTCCAATAGCTGAATCCATTAGGATCGGTGAAAATGCATCCTTTATTCTCCCTTCACCTTGTTATCCGTTGCGCGAGTTACGTTCCGTCAAACCCCCTTATCAGCATGCAGTTCCACCCACGGAGCCAGATAAGCTGACAGAAAATGCGAGCAAGACATTTCCCATTGTGAAAAAGTGGGCCTATCTCATAATGGTCCTTCGACGCTGGATACATGGTACAAGCCCGATTAGTGTATGGTAAACCACAAGATCGTCAATGTCAAGGTTAGTCCATTCCAGTTGAACCCATGACAAACCATTCGCAGAACTATTAAACCAAACCTATATTATAATTTGACCAATGAGCTTCGAGCCTATACTATACAAAAACCGTGGCAGTTTGCTTTGATTTGGTTTAAAGGTTCTCATAAGTATTTTATTGTTTTCACGTTGTTGTTTATTTATAGGATACTTAACTAGTTAAGGCCACAATGTTAAAAAATTTAACGTCCCCAGTGGCCAACTTTTTTTTCCATCAAATAGCCTTTTTATATGCCTCTTTGACTCCGAATTAATGTTTTACGCCCTTATGTAAAAAAAAATGTTTTTTTAAATGTGAGTCCAGGTTGGAGTTTCACGGAGTTCACGGGATGTCATTGTGAGTCCAATGTGGCGTCTCGATTATCACGGGATGCCATTGCGAGTCCAATGTCTCGATTGACTTGTCAATTCATGTTTGCGTCGCGAGTTGAAAGCGTCGTTACCTACCGCTGATTTATCAGTTTGCATTATATCGCGATACAAGCACGATGCAGTCGTACGAGGCGGAACAGGTGAAGCTAACAAAATATTGGCAAGAAGTTTTTGTGAGTCCGGCTTGGACTCTCAGAAGCACAGGCCAAGTATGGTTACCAGACCATCTGGCCGTGCCGAAAACGCTCCCGTGTATTTTAAATGGATACGAGAAGCCGTCGTGGAGCTAGACAACATTTTATGACCGACTAGCATGTGCGTCCAGGTCGGTTCACGCGGCCTATATGGAATTTTTTGTGTGACTCCGCCTTGGCCTCACCTGGCACTTAACCTGTTAAGTAGCCCTTAGTTACAGTTGGGTGATTGTTTACTTGTGTTTCGCTGAATCTCATACGAATCGTGTATCTCTATTTGACTATTTTGTTTATTTTTTATGCATACCTAATCCTCATTTAACCTCAGTATTGAATCTAAAATTCGTAGTTCGTTGTTTTTAAAGATAGCCGCTAAAACTTGTATTTTGGTGCCTAAAAACCCTTGAAGTAAGTGCATATTCATTTTGCGCCTGGGGTGAAGATTTGTTTATTACGTATGCATCATAATCAACGATTATCGCACGCTGCAGCGTGCTTAAAATGATGTTTATGATGCGCCTACTTTTCTAAAGGTTGCTATAGAAGCATTTGATATACCTTTTTTACCTAGATATTTACCTGCCGTTTAAATTACTATATATATATATCAAAATGAAGGAACACATTTAAAAACAACATTGCTTTATTCTAAATAGTAACTACGATACTCTCATTTCAAATAAACATTGATTGTACAATTTGTATTGATGCATTCGTAATAAAAAAAAATAGCGTATAATATACGTGTATAAGAGGCCTTTAAAGCCCTTGCGACTTACTACCTGCAGCCGACAATCAGGAGGAAGATCGTGCTGATTTTGAAGAAAAATATTTTCATGTTATCTCCAAGGTCCGATGGGTATTGCAAACCTCTAAACCACTTATAAAATTAAATGCTCAATCCTCTGCTACTCAAAACGTTACCACTGAACAGAGTGTTGCAAAAATTTTTGGTACAAAACTCCCTCCTATTTCAAATCCCGATTTTTCAGGTACTTATGACGCATGGACACAGTTTTATGATACGTTTAAAAGTCTAATCTGCTTTTAAGGGAGATGCCGCTCAGATAATTAGTTCTTTACCCACCACCGATGATAATTATCTTATTGCCTGGAATCTGTTAATTGAGCGATATCAAAATAAAAAGGCCATAATTAATTCGTACATTAAAGCAATATTTAATTTGCCAATAATAAAAGAAGAAACTGACCAAAATTTACGTAAATTAGATCGATTTTCAAAAGCATTTTCGTTCACTGGAGAATTTAGGAGAAAAGGTTTCTAATTGGGATACGTTACTAAATCTAAGTTTAATCAACTAACACATAGAGAATGGAAAATATTCTCCAAAAATTATTAAAGTCCCTCTATACAAATTTTTGTCGATTTTTTAACAGAGCGTTGTCATTTGATTGAATCAATTGATTTCAAAATCTATAGTAGCAGGTCCGATTACATTAATAGACACTCACTTGCACAAAAAACACATACTCGTGCTACATTTTATTTTTTTATGGCAGTGGCACACACACTAAAGGAGGATCCTATGGCGCTCGACGAGCGGTGTGTGTGCGAAGATGTTGATTGACACGGTTCTTGAATAGTTGTAGGTTGTAATTAGTGGAAAACAGATGTCCTGGAAGTGAGTTCCACAGTGATGCAGTGCGCCAGACAAAGGAGTTCTTGTAAAGCGATGTTCTAGGTGTTTCTAGTTGTACGACGAACTAGTGCGCTCTTGCCGTCTGTCGTGACTGTCTAACAGGAGTTGCCAGGGGCGGGATGATGCGGGCCAAATCCTGGGAACATCTGCCGTGAAAGTATCTGTAAAACAGAGACATCTCGGCCACATGTATGCGGTGTTCCAGACTATCCAGATTCCGGGTCAACTCCGGGTCGCCGACGCGACGCACAGCTCCCTTCCGAATGGAATCCAGCAGCTTTAGGTTATGCTTTGGAGCGGCACTCCAGATATATGAGTAATATTCTAAGCACGGTCTTATTTGCGCTTCGTACAACAAGAGCCACTGCTGCGGTGTAGAGAGTTTTTTGTTGCAAAATAGCGTACCAAGCTTCTGGGAGGCTGATTTTCCGATGTTAGCAACATGGTCATGCCATGACATATTGCTGTTGACCGAGGCACCCAGTCCGATTGACGAAGATGAAGAAATGGTCGATCCTGCCATAATGATGTCAGGGCCCGCTGTATTGACCCTCTTGGTAAACGTTGCTGCTTGGGTCTTTGCTGCATTGAACTGGACCAAATTTCGGTCGCCCCAAATTTGAACTTTCTCCAGGTCTTGATTAATAGCTGTAATCTGCTCCTGTCTGCGGTGATGAGTCTCAGTCGCTGGTAAGGGTTTTTCTGATCTAAAGTGGGAGACAAGGGTACTGTCATCTGCAAAACTGTAAACAGGATTATTCGTTTCGATCAGCAGGTCATTAATATAGATGAGGAACAGAGTTGGTGAAAGTATTGCGCCCTGAGGCACGCCCGCGTTGATGGTGAATGTGTCCGAGATGTGTCCATCGACTGCAACATGTAGGGATCGGTTCTTAAGGAAAATGGCCAGCCAGCTGCAGAGAGAGGCGGGCAGTCCCAAGGACGGCAGTTTGTTGAGCAGTCCGTCATGCCAAACTCTGTCGAATGCCTTTGAAATATCCAACGCAATCGCTC
>MU184468.1:4662-15676 GCA_016904865.1 Pissodes strobi | reverse complement strand
AGTTGATGAGTAGCTCCTCAGGCAGCTTCCAGAAAAGAACTGCACACAGGAGGGAGAGACTTCCTTGAGAGACGATGGACAGCAAGACTCTTAGGTAGCTCGACATACCCGTCGATAGCAATACCCGTCGATAGCAAAACCCGTCGATAGCAATACTCGTCGAGAGCAATATCCGTCGATAGCACCTTGTGTAGAAGCTTATCGCTAGATAGCCTTACAATTGGATGAGAAGGCCTCTAACTAAAGCGGCATTCAAATCCCACAAAGGACAGTTTCAGACACCAACACTTAATAAGAGATAAGGCATAGATATGGTCCGATACTATAAAAACGGCCCGGTAGGAGAATACCACAAAAGGTAAAATCAAAATTACTGACTCAAAGACAGGTTGATTCAAGGAGGAAGCCTACGAGAATCCCCACTTCGAAAATTTCGCTTTACCAACGGATACTTGGCTTGACTATCATGAAAAACTACTCGGGGTAGCCAAAAGGGCATTGCCGTTCAACCACTCCATTTAATAAAATAATAAAATTTCCTAAGTAACCCGACAGTAATCAAGTAATTGTGCGCGATGCTAGACTCGACACCAATCCAAAAGCAGTACGCGTTAATGTTACCACCCTACTTCCATTGAACGGTCGCCATTTTGAAACGACGCCCAAAAATCTAGGAACCTACTGAGTGAGAAAAGACCTTTCAAATCGTGTATCGCATGCCATATACTTATTGCCATTTAAAGAAGAGTCGATGACGTCATATTTTAGACAGATGTCAATAAAAAAACAAATGAATTCTGTCAGAATGTAAGAAACTGAGAAACCAAATTGACGTGTTCGAGCGTTTCTCATAAAACCTAGATAACCTAATTATTAGGTGTAGCCAAAGACATTTTTTTTATTAAATGTCTTTGGGTGTAGCCCATAGTTTTTTTTTCCAAACTGTATATTTCCGTGCGTAGAATATTAATAGATAACACTAAGTAATATTAGATGATTTAAATAAATTCAGATGCATTCAACCAACATTTTACTAAGGGGCATTTATTTCTGCTACCGATTGTGTGATATTATGGTACAGAATTGTTTAAAACTGTCTTCTTACCATGTATAGTAAAAAGCAATCTGGCCCAACTGGAGAGCACCAACAGTGAAACTACGTCACCAATACTAGCTGCCAGAGGAGTTGCCAAATTGTCTGGATTAAGTTTAATTCGATGCGATATGAAGATGACGGTAATTAGGACGAAATCTGTAAAAAAAACCAGGATGATAAACGAAAAACCATATCCTACATAACCTATATGCACTGTATACATGGACGCCGGCAGTGGGACAAGAGGGGGCAGATTCCCCCCCCCCTGGAATATTAAAATAACGCTGAGTATAAAAGTACATTTAAAATTAATTATAAGTTAAAAAAAAATTCCTATACGTTATTTTTTGTTGACCCCATGAAATTTGTTCTGCCGGCGCCCATGACAGTACATGGAGTTCTTTTCATTTTAACAGGATTTATACGAGTCTCGACGAACATATCGCAGTGGAATAAAATATGAGTGTTAAATTAAGTGTATATTATTCTTGTCCTTCTAAATGATTAGAATAATAGTAAATGAATTCTGAAACCTACCACACAACTTTGGCTTGCTTTGCATTTGCTTTTTTAAAATTCTGCTGTTCATCTATAGCAGTTTGGAAAAAATATTTCTTTTTGATACTTCTTAATATTCTAATAGACTGCCTAGTTCTTCCTACAAACACATCACCAAAGGAAAAAGATAGTTTTTTTTATAAACTGAAATATTTTATCAAATTTGATGTAAGTGGATACTCTTTGTAGCAAACTGATAGACAAATACAAATATACATAACCCAAATAGGAAATAGGTATGAAAATTCCAGAATACATCATCATCAGTCTCAAATATAAAGTCATCACTGACTGGTTTATAGAGCTCTTTCCATTTATAGCTGTTCTCCTTGATATGATAGTTGCGGCCAGAAATAAATAAAAATGACAACAGTTCTAAGATGAAATAGATACTGAAATTAAGATATTAGCCGTTCAGTTAGAAGACGTTCGTAGTCTGACGAGAGAAGGATAGAAATCAATCAATATTAGTTTTTCGATACAACAGTCGTACTGTCTAGGTTCTCTAGCATTATATGTTGTTTCTACAAACTGATGGATTTTGTAAAACACTTTTTCTACTCGTGTGCGGAAAGTACTCATTTTTCACACTGATTTTGGTGCGGAAAGTAGTACTTTGTCGAACTAATTTTACTTTCCGCACTGAAAATGGGTGCGGAAAGTGAGATCGTGCGGAAAATAAAATTGTTGAAATTTAGGCTTGATTTGGACATTTTAATGACTTCTCGGATGAAGCATTGTAAATCTAGGCCTGCATAAAATGATATCTAAACTCTGTTCGTTTTAAAATTTAAAAATTTTAGAAAAAGAGGTTTTAAATTGCTTTTTGTGAGGTGGAAAGATTTGAAAAGATTTGGGTTAACATATCGCAGACATAAAATATTTTTATTTTCACTAAGTAACCCAAAACGCGCGTACGCCCGACGTACATCTGGCGAAGCCTGTGAACGCACCTTTTGACACGAATTTGATTGACTGTTGAAGTAAAATTTTGCCAAAACATGCAAATTGGTTAGATTTCCAATAGCAACAAAACGAAACAAAATAACTACGCAAATAACAAATAGCTTTTCGAAGTTGCTTAAAGACATCTTTTGAGTTTTTTCGTTTTCCAACGTTAAAATGGCAAATATTTCCGAATATTTCGAGAAGATTCAATACCTGATGACATTCTTGAAGAGGCTAGTAGTATCACTATGAGTTTGCTGCCCACCAAGTCAAGAAAACGTTATTAAAACGAGCACTCGTTTCAAAAATGGTACAATGAAAGAAATGTCCATAGTCACAAGGAGGAGGTATTCCTAGCATATTTTTCCAATCTAAGTAAATGCTGTAAAGCATCAACGCTCTGGTCACGTTAATTCATCCTAAAAACGATTTTGAAAACTACAACGTCTCTCGATATTGCAAAATTTAACTGCTTTTTTTTAAAGAAAAAGAACGTTGGATATGCACCAAAAATTCAAAAATATTCACACCAGACCAGATTTCACAATGTATGCGTGAAGCTCCTAATAAAACGTATTTAACGATAAAGGTTGCTGCTGTATTTGGTATTGCTGGCGCATGCAGACCTGAAGAATTGAATCATATAACCTTGGACGACATCGAAGATAAAGAAACCCTCATAGTGGTGACTCTACCTTGCACAAAAACGTACAAAAGCCGTACATTCGTTTTGTCTCAAGAAGCAGAACGTGAATACCTACTGCTATACAGATAGTATGTAAAATTAAGACCCAAAAATACGCCCCACAGAAGATGTTTTGTAAACTACTGCTTAGGAAAGTGCAATTCTCAGCCTGATGGCATAAATTTGTTTGGTAAAATATCATCTGAAATCGTAGCCTTTTTGGGACATCCAGATCATTAACTGTATATAGGGCACAGTTTTAGAAGATCTTCGGCCATTTATCTCGCAGATTCAGGTGCCAACATTATAGCCATCAAGAGACATGGGGGCTGGAAATCGAGCACTGTAGCTGAAGGCTACATAGAGGAATCGATTGAGAACATAAAGAAAACCTTAAATAAAATTTTTCGAACCGCCTCAAAGTGCGCTCCACGAAAATTTATAGGCTCATTTCATGTGGATATTGTTAATGAAAAATATATAGTTTGAGAGCTGGTAGTAAAAACAAGCACCTCATAAGTTACCAAAGGTTTGAATTTGCCATGTCTGTTAGGTTGTAATTTTAAAACCGTCCGTCTGCCGGGTGTGAGTAGTCGCTTTGTTAGTTTAAAATTTAAACAAAAAAAATTTAAATAGCTCATAACTACCCAATTATTACCAGCATAAATGTTTTATGAAAACGGCCTAAGATCTTAACAAAATTGAAATCGAAGGCGTCTGCCGTTGGAAGTGATCGAAGCAGACGAAGTCAATTATCACAAAAAAAACGCCATGAACTTCCTCAAAGGATATCGCTGTTATTACTAAATTTATTGCTAATCAAAGTTAAAAGAGAAAACTTTGGCAGACAGTCGCATTCACATCGCAGACGGGTTTAAAGTTGAAAAGTTAAAGAAAAATATCTTGACTTAAATTGCAAACTGTAGCTTATAAAAAGTGACCTATTTGGATTAAAGATTTGCGATTTTTTTTGCAATTGATAACCACTTTCAACTTTTCTTAATTAAAGAATAAAATTTTTAAAATAAGCGTTTAACATAATATCAGAAAAGGCCGTCAACTTCCTCACAAGCTACCACCAATTTTTTTGACTGAATATTATTATTGTTGTGTAAGTGACAAAGACGTATAAAGAAAATTTTGGCAGACGATCACAGTCTAAGAACAGACGGGCCTAAATTGGTTGCTATCAATATAATAAGGTACGCGTAATATAATTTTTTCATTAAAACGTCATCGGGTGTAGAGCTGCTTAAGAAAAAAAATAAGTAAAAAACAAGCTATACCGAAATCTAAAAATAATAGGCAGTGACTCATCCCCAAATTTCTTTCTAAAAACACACAAAAACCCCAATATGAGGAGTGACAAGTTTAGGCGTGCATAGGGAATACGTTCGTAAATTAACAATATTAAAAACAATTAATTTTTTACATTTGATGCTGTATATTTACGCAAATTTATTTGAAATAAAACTATGTGCCACTTACTGCCTACATTTTTCAGTTTCGACTTTAGTGATATTATATTTATTTAATTTCAAACACCCAATAATACCAAAAATACTACCTATTTTCTAAATAAAACCGAAACATTTATAATTTTTAATAGGGTTTAGAATAAACCATAGTATCAAGTTAATACCATCGCAGAAAAAAGTTGTACAACAAAAAGAGACAAAAATAAACCTCCCAAACAAAATCTATGTAGCAAGCAATAAAATTATAGATAATTAATATTATTATTAAGAAAATTAAAATGCAAATTTTAATGTAGTATTCATCTTCATCACTACTTGCATTGTAAAATATTTCATCTTCATCTATGTCTGCGGCTGGGATTTCATCTTCATATAATATGTCCGGAGGTGGGATTTTGCAAATCTCATCGATTGTAGGAGGGGGTTTGCGGTCCAGTAAACCATTCAAGATGGTATCTTCTATCGACTAAAACCCAGCCATGTTCTTCAGTATTAAAAAAATTTGGATTAGGCTCTGTTGCATAATTCCAGATGGCGCAAACTTGATTAACCCTTTTTATTTTATTTATTAGTCCCTTTCGACAAGGTGGCCGAAAGAGGCAAAAATTTTGGCAATATTTACGTCTTTCTCGATAATGTTAAAAGGTTTTATTTATCATTTCGAGCAAATGATGGGGTATAATCACTGCCTGTTAAAGCATGATAGGCAGGTAAAGCTTGAGAAATTATGTCTCCTAAACTTCTGTATATATCGTTAACAGAAACGTATCTCAAAGAATTTTTTGACTGAAGTCCAGTTTCTATCCAAATTTGCACTCCACTTGTTAATTTGTGCATATGTACCTTTCGATACCACTGCTATTATTAATATATCGGTATCGGATGGACGTATCACAACATTTGTATTTTTTAGTAGTTTAGCTATATGAAAGTAGTATCAGCTTCGTTATGACTATAATATAAAACCTCATCAATTGTACAATTCACACGCCCATCAGTCTCATAAAACATGTAACAAATATCTCCACAATTTACTCGAAGAATTTTGTCTTCTAAAATGCCCGTAGGAACACTTGTTTTCCAGGGTTCCACTAAAAACTGCACCAACTCGGTTTTGAAAGGGTCGCTTCTCAATGTTTTTAAAAAATCGTTAGGCCGCTTTTGCTCTTCTCAATAATCTTAAACACACTATCTCTTCCGTATGTCTTTGCTCTTCTCTCTCTTTCGATGTCTTTTAATGATGGCACTACACACTTATCAAAAATCAGGTCTATTCTTTTGCTTGATGTTCTGCATAGCTTCTTAAAGATGTAGATAGCCAATCTGCCATAAGTAAGAGGAGGATCACGTAAGAGATGCAAAAAAAAGATTCCATCAAAAATCATAAAATCTATTTGAGTTGGAATTGAGGAATTTGGTATACGATTTTCTAATAACTTGTATAATTATGATTTATCTGTTTTATTGATACTTCCGTCGAGATGGCTCAGTGACAATGGAACGATTGTCAAAGGATACGATAAGACAATTAATAAATCAATTTTATGTTTCAAAGATAATACCAAAAGTCGCCCCATTATGTTTCTTTCGACTTTTACTTCAGCTATTTTTGGGTCGCTTCTTTTCATTTTTAATTTATTTTCTGATGCAAATGTGTGAATTACTTGTTTTGAAATAGGATTTTCAAATGCGTTGGGGTTATAGCTCATTTAAAGTATGGTAGAACAGAAAAATCAAGTGTTGCCGAGCATGCTTTTGATAATAATCATAGAATAACAATTGAAAATTTAAAATTAATTCATAATATAACTGATAGGAGATTATTAGACGCATATGAAAGTATGGAAATTATTAAATGTAAGAATAGTTTAAATAGAGATAGAGGGCCTATTCCGTAGGATTCCAGGATTGGTTCCTTTTAGTTCCGCTTGATTAAGCAAACAGTAGTATAAAAGAGAGTTAGGTAGATTTTAGTTTTAATCATCTCCTGATGATGCTAACATGGTTAGCGAAACGCGCGTCGAGTGCAAAAATTCTGTTTCGGTATTGTGGATAAAACTCTGTTTTAGTGCATGTTGCCGAAGGTTCCAAACCCCAACGCAGTTGAGATGGCTTCACGGTCAGCGGAACTTAACCTTTATCGTAAGTTTTCTACTAAGATTAGGCTAGTGAGTGCAGATATTTGGTTTCTAAAGTCTTGTAAAAAATGTAATGTTTTCCCAAATTTTATTAAAATTGTTTTACCTAAATCTTCTCCGGTTACAGAAAAAGTACTTTCTTTTGCCAGACAAAAGTGGTTGGATTTAGAAATCAAAAATTTGTACAGTAAACGAAGTATGTTTGAATTAGAAGCATACAGACTTTATAAAAAAAACTAACATTTAGATTAACAAATATTGGACATGAAGAATGGAACGAGTTCCAGAGAAAAATGTTTTTAGTAATTGATACAAAGTACATCAAGAAAATGTCATCCGTCGATAAAAAACTTAAGAAACTCAAGAAAATGAAACCTAAGTCTGATAGTTCTCAGGAAGTCGTAAACATTGTGGAAAACCTATCTTCTCAATCTTTTGATAAAGCTGAATTGGATCTTTTAAACAAGGGTCTGAATTTTGCATTGCCTCCACCAAAGGATAACTTACTTGATATTGTAGGTAATATAGAAAGCTCTATTCAACATCTTCCTGACTCTACTAAAGGATTTGTTAGAGAAGCATGCAGAAATCAGATCTCAAAAAATGTAATTAATAATAATGTTAACTCTCGACCTGGAAAAGCAAAAAGTTTAATCAAGAGATTAAAGGAGAAAGATGTTTTCTACCTAAAAGCTGACAAAGGTAATAAGGTTGTTATATTAGACAAAAGTGAATATTTTCAACAGGTTGATAATTTAATCGAATCCGGGCCTTATAACAGGATCTCAAGGAATCCATTATCTAGGATGGTAACACAAGTTAAAAACACTTTGAAGAAATGTAGCAACCTTATTTCTGATCAAATTAGATACAAATTATCTGTGAGTAATCCTACTATGCCGAAACTATATTGTCTTCCCAAGATTCATAAACCTGGGAAGGCAATGCGTCCCATAGTCTCGGCAATAGGATCGCCAACTTATAATATATCCAAGTGGCTAGCAAACCAGTTTGAAAATTTACCTATAAAACTACAGAATTCAGGAGTACTAAATTCATTAGATTTCATAAACAAAATTAAAGATACGATTCTTAATGAAGGTGAAATTTTAATCTCGTTTGATGTTAGCTCATTGTTCCCTAGTGTACCAATCCCACAGACTTTGCAATACCTTGGTGAATTACTTGAGATGAACAGTTTTGATAACGAAATCAAACAAGAATATTTAACTTTAACCAAACTTTGCATGGATCAAAATTATTTTCAATACAAAAATAACTATTACCAACAACTTGAAGGCACGGCAATGGGCAACTGTTTATCGCCGTTCTTAGCTAATCTTTTCATGAGTAAATTTGAAAATGAAATCAGTCAGGAGTTCGAATACTTTCCAAGGGTATGGTACAGGTATGCGGATGACATTTTCGCGATTTTCGACACAAAAACAGCTAATATTGAAGATTTTGTAACAAAACTAAACAACCGTTGCCCCACCATTAAATTTACTTACGAAGTCGAGAACAATGGCCAGCTACCATTTTTGGATACTTTAGTGATTAGGAACGATAATAACACACTAGAATTTGATATTTACAGGAAAAATACTGCCACTAACCGATATATTCCTAATGACTCCTTCCACTGCGACCAACATAAAATGGCCAGCTTTCATTTTTTAGTACACCGTTTGGTTAACTTTCCTCTTAGCAGAGAAAGATTTAATAGCGAAAAGGAAACAATTAGGAATATAGCGAAAGTTAATGGTTTTCATACTAACTTAATAAATAGACTAATTAATAGGCATTTGTTTAGAAAGACCATTCGTGATTCCACTTCTTTCGTTAATCAGGATGAAAATACAAAATATATTTCGATACCGTATAATCCTCAGCATACTAGAGGACTCCAAAAAGTTTTTAAGGAAGTAGGTCTAAAATTAGTGTACCAGACTCCGTTTAACATTAAGAAATTATTAGGTGGTCCAAAGGACAAAATTGAAATATTAGAAAGAAGTGGAATATATGAAATTGGATGTATGGATTGTAACCAAAAATATGTTGGGCAAACTAGAAGATCTATACAAACGAGATTCAAAGAACATATAGCTCATTTAAAGTATGGTAGAACAGAAAAATCAAGTGTTGCCGAGCATGCTTTTGATAATAATCATAGAATAACAATTGAAAATTTAAAATTAATTCATAATATAACTGATAGGAGATTATTAGACGCATATGAAAGTATGGAAATTATTAAATGTAAGAATAGTTTAAATAGAGATAGAGGGCCTATTCCGTATAGTCCATTGTATTGGTTGATCAAGCGTGACTAGTGGGATTCCAGAATTGGTTCCTTTTAGTTCCGCTTGATTAAGCAAACAGTAGTACAAAAGAGAGCTAGGTAGGTTTTAATTTTAGTTTTAATCATCTCCTGATGATGCTAACATGGTTAGCGAAACGCGCGTCGAGTGCAAAAATTCTGTTTCGGTATTGTGGATAAAACTCTGTTTTAGTAAGGATTTTCAAACCTATATGCATCCTTGTTGCATTTAGTAATAAATCGATCTCTTAGTTTTCCTCCTTTAGAAATAATATTTAAAAGAACATTTTTGATTTCTTCGCTGGAGGTTTTTCCATTGGATAGATTAACGAGTTCATTATTGTTTAACATTTCAGATGAAAAGGGATTAAGAGTATTGGTAATTTGACTTAAAAGTTCCTTTATCAAGATATTATCTTTTTTAATTCTATTATCGCGAAGATCAGTCATTACGTCTTCAGTAGAGTTTAAGTTCAGGGTATCTAATAAATGTGTGCCTAAGGATGTGCGTAGTGAATGACTTATGATCCACCGGCGGCGGCGCCTTGCTAATATAGAGTTTGTAAATGAGCTTATCCCTGTAAACAAAATAAAATAATTTAGTGGCAGTATTAATACAGCAAAAATAAATTGTTGCCTGTTAGTATACTTGCAGCATCTTTGTTAATGGTTTGTTCCAATGTGAGATCAATTGGACTTCCGGAAAATAATTTTTCATTGCGCCTTATTGAAATGCTGCCTTTTACCAGCATTTCTTTTAAACCATGATGGGTGTTTTCTACATTTACTAAATTGTTATAGAATCTGACAATCCACCTTGAATAGTTCTGATGATTAAAGTAGAACATAAGGGTGGCTATTTGAGGTAAACATGAAACATATAAATCAAAATCTCTTGTTCTAATGATTCTTGAAAATTCTTGAAACAGTTTTATTAAATTTACATATGTAATCCAATATTTAGCTGTTGCACCATGTAAGCCTTCTTCTGTTTCATGGTAATAGTGGTCATATCCATCCAAAATCTCTACAAGACCGCTTGAAAAGTTCACTTCACTTAATTTTTGGTTTTGGATTCTTTTCAGTTCATTAGTCAACTGATCAATGCAGATGTTATTTGTTTGTAGATATGCCCGAAAATGCAAAAATTGTAATGATGCTGCGAATATCCGATGAATTCGCTTACAACAATTGTGATGTGTCCCCGTGATAAAGCCCTTAAGCGAACCTGAAGCTAAAATTCCCGATTCTGTGAGAATATACGGCCCACCAGATTCTTCAATATATTTACCAACAGCCTTAAAATATGACATCTGAACATGAAAAGCTCCCAATTGTATTGCAAGTGACGGATATATAATTCTGCTGACAAACTATGGCAATATCTATATTTAAGGTATGTGCTACTACCTACAGGCTTGTAGGCGATTCGTTGATCGGTGGTAAGTAGCAAATATTTTGAACTGGAAAAGTTTCGCTGGTTTTTAAATTATTCCATCCCGCCCACATAGGTATGTCTTCTTGTAGTATTGCAAGTGACATAATCCACAAATTATCTAGTTGGCGAATATTCTTATACTTAGCGTTATCAAGTTTCGGTAATAGGTAGAAGAACGATCTCGGTTAACTTAGGTTTTTTATAATAAGGTTCTATTTCGGCGTCCAACATATCAAACATTCTTCGTCTTTTCCTTTGGGCAGTAGGCATCGGCTGATTAATACCATGATTGTTCTCTTCGGTATGGTCAATTATACTGCTTTTGTTTTGATAAATAATACCAACAGTGTCAT
>MU184467.1:131355-144378 GCA_016904865.1 Pissodes strobi | reverse complement strand
TTTTTCAACCTTCCCCCACTGGGACCGAATGGGACTTTTGGGAGGTTAAATAGGAAATTATTATCCAAACATTCCCGCTGAGATCGGCTTGTTACTAATTTGTTTCACCCTAAGCCCCAGATTGACCCTGCTATAATAGGAAACAATACATTAAAGGATTAAATAGTTTGTCATCAGATCAGAGCATTGAGCATGGGGTTCCTCAAGGCTCAGTGCTCGGTCCGCTTTTGTTTCTTATATGCATCAATGACCTACCATCCATCAACATTAATGGATCATTTACATTATTTGCTGATGATACATCAATAATATGGCTAGGAACAGATAGTGATATTTTGAGGGATACCATCAATCACGACATTGGGGCAGTGATGGACTGGTGCGATAGCAACAGGCTAGTGTTTAATATATCTAAAACCAACCTCAATGGTATTCCAATAAATAATAAAGAAAACTATAAATTCCTTGGTTTGATTATTGATACCAGGTTAAAATTTGAAGATCACATACATAATATGAGAAAAAAAATAGCTTCTTTCGCGTTGTTTTAAAACATGTTTAATAAGTGAATCATACAAATTAACTGCTAAGGAAACATCGATGTCAGTAGCTTGTAATGATTTGCTAACCTTATTGGACTCTGTTAAAATATCGTCCCATAATTGTAACAAAATCCCAACTTCCAATTCCTCGAACCGATTTTTAATTCCTTTGCTTGAACTTTGGACTATTGGGCTGTGTAATATCGTTTTCGATGACTTCTAATGATTCTATAAACGCAGAAAACCCTAAAATAATTACTTTACAAGAATCCGCGCGAGCAGACCATCGAGTAACAGATAATTTTTTTGAAACGAGAGCATTGGGCATTTTATTGAGTTCCTCTGTCATTATTTGCCACCTATGTGTGTAAGCTGAAAAAAAATTATACATTTCTTCTAAGAACATAAAAAATAAAAATGAAATACGTAGCCATATTACAACACTTGGCCGCACAAGTTCCTACCACATGGAACAAATAATGCTAGAGGATTCTTTTTTTTAATGAGAGCTTGCAATCCTGAATGTTGACCGGATATATTATTGGCATTGTCATAAGACTGTCCCCTACAGTCTTGAATATTTACTTTTTCTTAATTAATTTGCGATTCAAGATTCAAGGGCCCCCGCAAGTCAAGGGCCCCTAGGCTGTAGCCTACTTAGCCTATTGGGTAATACGGCCCTGGTTGCCATCTAGAAAGGGTAGAATGGAATAACGTCGATGAAGCGAAAGCGCGTGAAACACATCTGCAATTATTTTCAGTGGAGCGCAACATTTTTCCAACTCTTTCCGTGTTTCATCTGTTGAATCCGACTTTGTTATTTCATATTGTTTATCGAAGCCGACGGCTAGTCACTTATTCCAGCCACTAATTGTAATTGTAATTTACTAAGAAATGCATCCTGTTTGACAGCGTCTGCGTTCAAACAAGGTCGAATATCCGGGTTAATTGTTGGAGGCTGGAGAGCCACACAATTTGCTAAACACGGATAAGATTCCAGTGTGGCCTTGCGGGAGTCTTTATCAATTCCTTTAAGCAAGAAATCGGACAAAAGGGCTGCTACATCTGTATTAACTTCAGGCCCTTTGATATCAGTTGCTTGACTACCAAGTAACTCCAAAATATTCTGTACACCTTGATCTTTGGATGAACTAGATTCTAAATTCTGTTTTGAAATCAAATTTATTAAGGGGGCATCCAAATCAGAATCCGTTCCTGTTGTCTCAAGCGACGATGTATCGGACTCACCTGAAGCCAACAACGACATAAGCATTGCATAAGCACATGCCACACCGTTTACATAGTACAATAATCGCCCAGGACAGGCTTTATATTTGACTCATCAACAAAAAACTATAGGTTGCAATGCTATAAAATTCATGTGGAAATATAACATAGCCCGGCAGCTTCGTTTCGAAGTATATACTCAAAACTAACTAGCCAATAAAATTGACGACAGTAATTCATGCGAATACTGTGTATCAATAAACCAACATTCGGTACATAGGTTCCGCATGTATACACCGAAGTGGAAAGAATATTGAAATTAAAACACTCCAGCAATTAATAGCATCAGTAATTCATGCGAATACCGGATATTAATAGTCCAAAAACCAGTACATAGGTATGTACATGTGTACGTATGTCTATATCGAATTGAAAAAAGGCTAAAAATAAAGGAGTAAACAATTATACAATACTTACTTGAACTATCCAATACTTTCTGAAGTAATCACCGTAACTTTTTCTTGTGTTTGCGCGTCACTTTTTTCGATATTCGACCCATAACGCTAAGCCTATGAATCTCGTCCTAACCCGAGCGCACGAAAAATTGCAGTGACGAGCTGCGGCAGAGGGGACGAGGTCGAAGACAGTACGGGCGGGGAGTGGGGAGTGTTTTTGCTTTTAATTTCGTGCTGGCCGAGCTGGAAAAATTGCTACTACAAGTGGTTATATTGCAATTCGAGAACGGCAATACGAAATATAATTATTATTCATGTCATCAGCACTGTTCAATTAAGATTCATATTAATGTTGATGCGTGTAAGTTTGTTTTTGTTTTTGTGAGAAAGCAAACATTATGGAACTCGAGAAAACTGCTTTAAGAGATCTATTTTACTTTATTTTTCCAAATTTCGATAATTTAGCTTTTAGTTTATTAATCTAAGATTGTTAAACATGAATTTTATTTCATCTTTGTTGTTATTAGACTGCGGAAGTTGGTAAAATATGTGTTTTCATGTTTACGGTTTTTTTTATCAGCAGGTTCGTTAATAACATCATCATCTACAATAGGTTGGCCATTCTAAGTCTGTACAGTTCTATTTTTTCTTAACTAACGATTAATTTTATTTTCAGAACGAACTTTATTCAAAGGTCTGTGCCACGGACCCGAACATACATTCCGATTTTTCAAGATTAGCACGGTGGTTGACAGGAAAATCTGTTGGCCTCGTTTTGGGCGGTGGCGGAGCCAGAGGGGCCTCCCATATTGGTATGATTAAGGCTATTCAGGTAAGAGACGTAATTGATTATTGGAGAACCCTTTGAAGATTGATAATTTTCTCATCGAGAAAACAGCTATATGTTGTTCAGGAAGAGCGACTATAGGTCAATAACACGTCCGTCGCGTCGGTGGTGGGCAAATTTTTCCCTTAATTTCTCAATAACAATAATATAAGTGTGTTGCACTACGAGCAGAGAAAATGGGCTCTGAGGGTTCTATTGACGCAGATGTTGTAAAGCCGGTTCAGACTAAAATGAACAATCTCAACGACTACCGCAATGCATTTGACTTGGTTCCGCATGAAGTACAATCGGTGCTTCTACTCATGGAGTTTCAGAGGGTTAATATTCTAGTAAGCAACAATAACGCTAATCAAGTACGGATATCCTGAGGAATATTCCAAGAAAATTCTTTGTCGTTAGTGTGGTTCCGCTTAGTTTTGAAATTATATTTCCACCCTTCTCAGCAACATGAATGATGAGTGTAAGCTGAATATGAGAAATAGATGAAAGTTATCTCACTTAATCTTCACCGAGACGTACTGAAAGAGGATTCTTGAGGTGTAGTACACAAACGTTTTAGCGAACTACCAGACCATCGCTCTGAACTTCTGGGTAGGGCCTGTCTTGACCTGTACCTTTGGAATATTGAAGTGATGTGATGCCAATTTCGCCTTCTTCACAAGCCAACGGGACAACTGATGACCAAATTCCCATGTCAATACAACACTCCGACGTAGTACCTGTTAATTGTACTTCTAAAGGTGGCTGATGATTCTTTCTAAGTACGGCGAACAACAATTATTTGAACAGCAGCAATACAATGCTGTTTTACGACGACCTCGCACCTATCGCCCAGACGGCCAGTCCCTCTCGGTCGTGCCGTTTCGATTTGCAGACGTTAGGCGATTTCAATTTACACGAAAAACAGTTCCAACATTCCGCCCACTTTGAAAATAATCAGTTTTCAATAAGAGAACAAGACGAAAAATTTAAATCTAAATTGCATGGTCAGTGGGGCTTTCCTTCACATGTTTGCTTACATCTAAAATACTTAAAACACAAGAAACCTTTGGTTGCGCACACCCCTTTTCGGTTACACTGGTAATGGGCATATTTTTGTTACACCTCGTTTAATAACGCCACTTTGAGTCTTCATCTCAACAACTCGTACGACACCATCATTTCCAGGAAAAATTTTGGTAATTCATCCCATTTTCCATAGATATGGAGCTTCATTATCGTCAATGAGGAGAACCAAGGTTCCAACTTGCAAGTTGTCCTCAACCTTTTGCCATTTTAATCGACGTTGACGTTCATGAAGATATTCTCTTCTCCATCGAGACCACAAGCTTTGCACCATGCTTGCAACTGCTGGTACTTATTAAGCCTATTTGCTGGAACATTTTCGAAATTACCACTAACTGTCAAAGTGGCCAAATTTCTGCTGATCAGGAAATGTACAGGAGTTAGGGGATTAAGATCGAGAGGGTCATTGGATAAAGGGGATATAGGACGTGAATTTAAAATACTCTCGATCTCCACCAACAATGTCGGAAAATGCTCATAAGTCAAAGAGTAAAAATGGCCTTGAACTACCCTAACTAAGTGATATTTGCCCTTTTTATGGCAGCCTCCCATAATCCCCCAAAACTTGGTGACCTTGGTGGGATAAAAAGCCATTGTATGTGCTCTTTAATAAGAAAATGTTCAATTTGATCTGAATTGGCTTTCAAAAAATCATACAATGACTGAAGCTCCGTGTTTGCTCCAACAAAATTCTTTGCATTATCGGAATAAACGTGAGAAGGCTTGCCTCTCCTGCCAATAAATCTCCGAAGAGTATTTAAAAATGCCGCGGTAGTCAAATCTGTCACTGCCTCCAAATGACAAGCTTTGGTAGACAAGCAGACAAAAATACACAGATATACCTTGATAAGTTTGGCACGTCTTGTCACATGCCTATCCTTTAAAAGAAAAGGTCCAGCATAATCAACTCCAACATTCTCAAATGGAAAATTCGATTGGACTCTTTTTGTAGGTAATTCACCCATCAAGTAATCTACACTTTTAGGTTTCACGCGAAAACATTTAATACAATTTTTTATTATTTTTTTGCAGCAATTTTTTGCTGAAATGATCCAAAATCTTTCTCTTAAAGAAAACATTAATTGTTGAGACCCGCAATGTAATAATTTTTTATGTAAATTTTTTATTATTAATTCAGTTAATTTGTGTCCTTTCTGTAATAAAATCTGATGTTTTCTATCAAAATCTAAGTCCGAATTTTCTAATCGTTCACCCACTCTTATCAAAGCTTGATGCATAAACGGATGTAAATTTAAATTTTTTTGAATTGTTTTGCAAGTGTTTATTTTCAGATAAAAGTTTGTAATCTGTTTCAAAACATTGCATTTGCACCATTTTTATTAAAAATAAAAGTGAACTTTCAAACTCTTGTGATTTCAAATTTTTAGAAAATTGCAGTTTATTTGGTTCAAGTGAATTTTTATTTTTCCTATAATTTAACAATCATTTAATTGATTTCCAGCCGGCACCCAAATCTGCTAATTTGACGACAGGTTGACTCAAAAGTGACGCTGAACCAAAATCGCCAATCCAACGTGGAATAATCCTTCAACCCCCACTACGAAAATTATGACTGAAAACAATCACGCATCACAATCAAAAATTGATAAACAATCAAAATTCAGTACGCAAAAATCAATAAACCCCGACACTTGCGCGCGACGTCGAAGATTCTCGACAATGACGCGAATTGTGAAACGGATATTAACCCTAACATCGGGACCCGTACGCGCGAAATTCAATCCATCCAAAATTAAAGTTTGTCTGGCGACGCACATTTTATTTTTCATCGAATCGGACTGAAGTAACTTCTAACGATGCGGCGCGAGACTGAGCGTAACTACGAGGGTGTTTCGCTAACAAATACAATTGCGTTTGAAACGCTAAAGGGTGGCTGCGAGTTTTAATGCTATTTTCGCTTGAAATACAATCGTAAAATATCGGCCCGTGATAAATCCCTATGTAGCCAGTTTGTTTCTCCATCTTAAGCAATTTTTAAAATATTGGATCCTTTTGGGACTTTTAAAGAAAACGCTGGGTTGACGTATTTTAAAGATTAAATGAAATGAAGAGCTGATATTTGGAGTTTGTATGCAATAGTGGCGCAATCAATTAATTGCGATAAATATGAAGCGAACGTCAATTTAAAAAATGAAGTTACATACGGCATCTAGAAAACCGTAAGCGTGGCAACATTGGCATTACAATTTAAATTAACCCATATGTAGCAATTTTTGTCTTTCCGTCTTAAGCCATTTTAAAAATATTAGACCGTTTCGTTACTTTTGAAAGACTGTATAAGAATATGTAGCAATCATTATGATGTCATTTTTAGTTAGACATTACAAATATGTAATCATCTTTTTTATAGGAGGCTGGTATTCCCATTGATATGGTAGGAGGGGTATCAATAGGAGCATTTATGGGAGCTCTATGGTGCCAGGAACGAAATATTACAACTGTTACCCAGAAAGCGAGAGAATGGTCAAAGGTATGCAATATTTCCATGTCACAAAATTAAACGTATATAAAAAGATATGTTGCACGTTTTCCAGAAATAATATCCTGACCAATTTATTGATAAGTAATTTTTGAAATTAAAATGTTTAATTTACTTTGGACATGTTTGCTTTCAGAAAGTATTATTATCGTGTCGTTATTTATTTTATTGAAAATTTGTATAGTAATTCCACGGTAGAATTAATAAACGGTAGCGTCAAATGCATAAAAATCCCGATTTTGCCGATAGGCACAGCCTGAAGGTAAAAGCGGTTTGAGATGACAATTAGAATGAAAATATTATCCATAAAATTGTACGCTTGATACATTCATTAACACTAATCAATCACGTTCTCGGGTCTTGTAAATATTATAAACCCAATAATTTCTGTATTTTTTTTCAATTTTAAGCGATAGCGTATGCTGTATAGAATAGATTAAAAGTAAAAATTGCTTGAAAAACTTGACCTTACAATAATTTTCCTCCATAATATTCCCTACTTTTCAATACGAGAACTGTATTATAATAAGGTTATTGACATAATAATAAGACATGTTTGCAGTGTTGCCAAACGTCAATATATATCATAATCTATCTAACACCATAATTGTTAATTAATATAAAACATAACAAGTAACCAAAACTAACCAAAATACAAAAAAATCTCGGTAAATTTTTACTTTTGGAATACTGCAATTTTTTGTGAGACGTGTATGAGACATTATTAGAAGTGTTTTGTGACATGTTACATAATGCTCAAAGCACTTTTAACGCCAAAAATTGGAAGAAAAATCACAAATAGTGCTGTTTTGTAATACATTTTAACGCAAAAACTCCCAATTTGATATTAATGATAAAAATTTACTTGCAACGTTGTCACACTTGACTAACATTCTTGATTTTCAAGTAAATAAATGTCCTAGATCAGGTGAAGTTTCAAAAAGTAGAATAGCAACTGGCCAAACTAACTAAATAAGCGCGTACGCGCTCTTGCCTTGAAGCCAACCACAGTTCACCTAAACTAACCAACACTAACCCAAACCAACCCAGACTAATCAAAGCTAACCCTCAGTGGCGGCTCCTCATAAGGGGCCATAGCACTATTGAGCGACTCTTAATATTTCGAGTTTAACTGCCAAAAATAATTTTTCTATTTTTTAATATATATTATTTAACAGCAATTAAAATTTATCTAATAAATAAATAATATTCATCGTGTCACCAATGGACTACAATAATCTATACACTTATTATATAAGTCATTGAAAAATGTAATAATTTCCCGATAATTGGGCTATCCGAGCCAAACGCGCGACAGCCCCGTCTTCAACAGCAAATTGCCATGGAAAGGTTCAAATGAGGGCACGACGATGCATGCTGAGATGGCGACTTTAGCGGTAAATCGGGGCCACCTGATTCAATGGCTAGGGCCGCATTTCGATAAGTAAAAAAGATCTTCCCGAATTAACGTTTAAAATGGATCAAATAAGCAATCTTTTAGTGAAACCCTTTTCCACATATTCACGCTTTAGGTATGCTATCTGCAGAAAAACATTTTGTAAATGACATTGAATATTTTTATAAAAAGTAATTGAATAATTTGCAACCAAAACCGAAAGAAGGATGGGGAAACACCCCAACAAGTGTATTAACTTGTCATTTTTCACTGGATAGTTTTACCCTTTAGTCCAAACCTGGATGGTCGATTCCATTATATAAAGCCAAATGTCATTCCGTCACTTCAATCGTGTTTAAGCGTTTTCAATTTAATATATCCGTGTCTCCGTCAGTGTTCAGTAAACAGCACATGTCAAATAAAGAAAGAAAGAAGATGCTTTCACCCTCTAAAACTTTGCTGAATTTTTGTGGCATGAGAGCTGGTGTGATGTCTACAATTCCAGCGACGTAAACGTAGGGTATAGCTGTTTTAAAGACTTATTGAAACGGGCAATAAAATTGATTTTTTCTATTAAAAATTTCAAAAAAATTTAAAAATGTAGATCTTGGATCACAAGTGGCATAAAAATATCGTGAAAAACCAAACGCAATCTATACAGAAAGAAAAATAGATCCCACGTTGATCTCATAAGGTATAAAAAATACAGTGATGGGCTAAAATATGGAACAAATTCATTATCTCGTAAACCACAATTTTTTTTAGAAATCGCTCGAACCCGTCGATTTTGTTTTTCGATCGCGCATATTCTGACATAAAATGTAGATATACAGGGTGTTCCAAATTAGAGTGACAGAAAAAATATTTTTTTATTAAATGGAACCCCCTGTATATTATTGCATATTTGGATTTTGCGGAGAATTCTAGACATATTTCATAAATAATGTCCTATACCTATCTCCAACTGTTTTTGAAATATTGACACTTGAAAATCGACCATTTACCAAGTTTGACATCCTGTGAAATCTAAACGAGTAAAGATAGATCAAAATGGGTTGCACTTTCCTATCTTGGTTTTTCATAAGCTATCGTTCGACACTAACTTTGGGTTTAACCAGAGGTTAAATTTAACCGGAATTTCTTAACCTCTGGTTAAATACAAAGTTAGTGTCAAACCATAGCTTATGAAAAACCAAGATAGGAAAGTGCAAACCATTTTGCTCTATCTTTAGCCGTTTAGATTTCACAGGCTGTCAAACTTGGTAAATGGTCGATTTTCAACTGTCAATATTTCAAAAACAGTTGGAGATAGGTATAGGACATTATTTATGGAATATTTCTAGAATTCTCCGCAAAATCCAAATATGCAATAATATACAGGGGGTTCCATTTAATAAAAAAGAAATTTCTGTCACTCTAATTTGGAACACCCTGTATATCTACATTTTATGTCAGAATATGCGCGATCGAAAAACGAAATCGACGGGTTCGAGCGATTTTTAAAAAAAATTGTGGTTTACGAGATAATGAATTTGTTCCATATTTTAGCCCATCACTGTATGTCGAGGTTTATAAAAGTGCTGTTTCCTGTGCAAAAAAAAATATTTAAATAATTCCATATTAAATTCTAAAAATCCAGGAAAAGCGGTCTGGAATGTTGTTAAAAAATGTACAGGAAATTTACCAAAAAATAAAGGTTCAGTTCTTGAAAATATCAAACAAGGCAAAAATAAATAAAATTTTGAAATTCTTAATGATGTAAACAAACATTACATAAATGCCTTTCCTAATCTAAAAATTGACAAAAAAGAAACCCAAAAAAATGAAAATCTCACAAAAATCTTTTTTCTTGTACCCAACCACACCAAATGAAATAATCAATGTCATTAAAAATCTCAAAAACAAAAAATCAACTGGTCAAGACGAAATCCCTGTATCAGTAATAAAAGCAACAGCAAAAGAAATAGCAAACCCTTTAAGTTTTCTAATTAATCAAAGTTTTGAATCTGGAATTTTCCCAGACGAATTAAAAATAACAAAAATAAAAGCAATTTATAAAAGAGGAGTTGAAAGTGAAATAAAAAATTATAGACCGATTGCATTGTTAAATAACTTTAGCAAGTTATTTGAAAAAGTTATTTATGAAAGATTAATGCATTTTTTTGAAACAGAAAACTTACTATCCAACTATCAAAACGGCTTTAGGAAAAAAAATCTACAATAAGAGCAATCTATCAAGCGCTGTGCAAAATCCTAAATTAATTAAACAGGGGTTGGGAAACAGTGGCATTGTGTCTAGACCTGTCAAAAGCTTTTGACAGTGTCGACCACACCCTTTTGTTGGAGAAACTGGATAGGTGTGGGGTCCGTGGAGTGCCTCTGCGGCTCCTTCGGTCCTATTTGGCTCGGAGGAAACTAGTGCTGGCAAAAACCGTGAAAAGTTGAAACCGGTTATTCGGTTTTCTTAAAAACCGGTTTCGGATAAAACCGGGTATTCGAATAATAGTGAAAACCGGGTATCCGGATAACCGGTTAACCGGATAGCCGGTTAATCGGATACCCGGTTAATCGGTTAATACACAGTCATCATAGGCTAATCATAATTTATAATTTGTTCTTAAGCATATTTCCATTAGTTCAGTTTCCCTGCCGATTAGGGCACAATCATTAAATTCTAGTGAACCAAATTTATTCCAGTTTTTGGTCGTTATTGAAATAAACCCCAAGGTAATAATTAAATTAAAAATATTGTTTATTACAAATTACAATCGATATAAATTCTGAGCAGAAAAAATATTACAATTTTTTAAAACTTAAATAAATATAAAGGTATTCTATTAAAGGTAGATATTATTTTTCAATCGCCTTCTAAAAGCATTTCCAAATATAATCACCGTCCAGTAGGTATGTGGTATGTTACGATTCCAAATACCCAGTTTTTACTTTACTTTCTATCTATTACTTGTGAACCCGGTGGCCCGGTGCCATGTAACTAGATAACCGAATAATCGATTAATCGGTTAACCGAGAAACCGGTTATTCGGTTAAACGAGAAATCGGGTAATCGGTTAACCGAGTATCCGGTTAACCGGTTTCGGTTTTTTGGAAAACCGCGGATAATCCGAAACCGGTTAACCGACTATCCGAAAAACCGTCTTCGGTTGCCAGCACTAGAGGAAACGTGTGGTTTTGAGTTGGGGTTTGAGATTGTCCGTGGTGGAGTTCCCCAGGGCTCCATACTTGGTCCTCTCCTGTACATAATCTACACGAATGAGTTAGCTGAAATAGTGGATAATGCCGTACAGTTTGCTGATGATACGAGTGTCACTTTATGTAGCGATAACAATGAAACCATGACTTTAAATCTCTTTAATACACTATTGCTACTAGAAAACTGGTTTACGGTTAATAACTTACTGCCAAATGTCCATAAAACTCAAGTAATGAAATTCAATTATAACAAAACCAATTTTTCCACTATATACACACAAAACGATAAAGAAATTCGTACATTGGATCATGTAACCTTCCTTGGAATTAAAGTAGATCACAGGCTGGATTGGAGACATCACATCGACTCTCTAGCAGGCAAAATAGCATTCTGCTGTTATGCCTTAAGGGTTCTTGCAGTAGATGTTAGTGAGCACACTGCAAAAATAGCATATCATGCAAATGTAACCCCCCTTTAACTTTTTTATTTAGTCTCGTATAAAAAAATGTTAAGCACAAAAGTTGTAAGGATCTTCATATAGTTTTCTGCGGTGTTACTAGAAAAACAATTGAACATCGAAATTCTACTGTGCAAATTAAATTAATGTTTTTTTTTTAATGGGACACCCTGTATATTCTTCCGGATATAGGTAGAGCTCTTTAAGACGAGTTCAGTAATATAAGGTTTGTTGGGTCTAGCTAAAATAGTTACCACGTAAATTGCAAGAATGTCGGGTATCTGATTATTACTGAACCCCTCTCCTAAATTCTTTATATGGTGAGCTAGAAAAAAAATGTTGTATACAACAGTTGTAGGTTCCTTCAGAAACTTTTCTGCGGTGTTACTAGAAAAAACAATTGAACATCAGAAAAGCTTCTGAAGGAAGAATTTTTTTCTAGCTCACCAAATAAATAATTTAGGAGAGGGGTTCAGTAATAATCAGATATACCCGACATTCTTGCAATTTACGTGGTAACTATTATAGCTAGACCCAACAAACCTTATATTACTGAACTCGCCTTAAAGAGCTCTATCGATATACAGAAGAATATACAGGGTGTCCCATTAAAAAAAACATTAATTTAATCTGTTCAATTGTTTTTCTAGTAACACCGCAGAAAACTGTATGAAAATCCTTACAACTTTTGTATTTAACATTTTTTTATACGAGGGCAAATAAAAAAGTTAAAGGGGGGTTACATTTATAACCGGACACCCTGTACACTCTCGATTGAGGTATGGAATTATTTTCTGGGGTGGCAGCGCGGAGGCAGGTAGGATACTGGTCTTGCAGAAAAGGTGTGTGAGAAATATGTTTAAGTTAGAATCAACAGGAAGCTGTAAAGAAAAATGTAGAGAAAACCAAATCCTAACACTAATATCTACTTATATTCTGGAGTCTGTGTTGTTTGTCAAGGACAATCAGGATCTTTTTTTAGAAGCTAATAGGGAGCACTCACATGATACAAGCAATAAACAAGACTTGAAAAACGTAAAATGTCACTTTTCTTTCATTCAAAAAAATGTAAGTTTTAATCTTATAAAAATTTATAATAAAATACCATTTAGCTTACGATCATTGGAAAGCAAAAAATTAAAACAAAGTCTAAAATCAATCTTAATTGAAAAGTGCTACTATACAATTAGTGAATTCTTGAATGATAAAAATCTCATAGTCGTGCAGCTCATACAAGACTTAGATTTTAGATTTTAATAAGGTGTAAGGTATAAATGTAGTTTGTTTTCTTTGTATGCGTGTTACAATTTGTGTGTGTGTGTG
>MU184467.1:89313-121216 GCA_016904865.1 Pissodes strobi | reverse complement strand
GTGTGCGTGTGCGTGTGCGTGTGCGTGTGCGTGTGCGTGTGCGTGTGTGTGTGTGTGTGTGCGTGTGCGTGTGCGTGTGTGTGTGTATGGATGTTTACTTTTTAATTTTATATTGTTTTATTTTTATTGGCATGTTTTTTTTAAACTATGTACACCTTCTTTTTCTCTTTTCTCTTTTTTTGTAATTTGACATGTTCTACAACCATTGGTTATGTAAATTAAACAAATAAAGATTTGAAACTGAAACTGATAATATTTAGTGTACCTCTGTTATTTTTGTCCACGTTGGACAAAGACCTCGTTTAGGCGTTTTTAACGCAATTCTTTAAGGCCAGAAACGACGTAGCGTCTCGGCTTACCTGTTGCTGTGAAGAAGAAGAAGGTAAAAATGGCGCCGGCTGTGGAAAATTTGTAGGTTGAGCTTGACAAATTATTCCTGTACGAAAGACGAAGGTTCAAACCAAAGGCTTGGTCAGATCCCTGTCCTAGCAAGTTAAATCGAGAGCATTGGAGATTAAGGTATTCTGAGAAAGGAAGGTGCTAGATTGAAAACATAAAAGTTAATTTCAAGACAAACGTTTCATTTTTAAATTGAATAATCAAGACTTTTTGTAGTTATTTATAAATAAGTAACCTGTGTATATTTAGTGTATATGTGTGAATGAACGAATGCTTGAAATTAGTCTAAGAATTGTATATGTATATTTCTATTTTTCGTATCAAATGCAAGTGCATAATTATATTATTAAAGGATTTAATAACTAACCTACTTACGATTTTCAATTCACAACGTATGTTTAAAACCCTCACCACCCTATCTTAATACAGTCCATTTAATTTGCTTGTGGTCAATTAGACAGTTAATTAGCCACCTACACCTTTATGGCTTAAAGCACTTAATAAAATTAATTTGTTTGTATCGACCACATACTATATCGGAAACTGTAGAACTAAAATTATTAATATTAAGAGTAGACCAATTTTGTGCGCGTGTGTAAATACTGTATACAATCATTTTTGTAATATTTTTGTAAATTGACCTATGGTAGGAGTCTGTGGAAACTGCAAGTACTTTCAGCATTAATTTCTGGGGGAATGTTAAGTGTTTTTTTTTTTTAATTAATTTAACAGAACTTTTTGATAAATTTTTAGTAATTTCTTGGCAAAATTTGATATAGTCTGGGTTAGTGTTAGTTTCGTGGCAAAACTTGGGTTAGAACCCGAAAAAATAGATATATAATAGAATAGTATCCCCCCTCCATTTTTTAAAATTATACCAATTTTGACAATTTCCTGAATGAGCCATCAAAAAATGGTAGCCCGTGGTGCGTTTTTTAACGTCTTTTTGGTAATAATTTGGGCGTGGCACCCCAAAAATTTTTCAATAATGCTTGGTAAAATCCGCTCGTGGAAGGCGTGCTTTTTTAACGATTTTTGACTAAAAATTGGAAGTTACACCCCCAAAATTTTTCGCGGTTAGCCTTCGCCTGCACCTGCGGCGAGCTGTTTCATGCTAGAGAGGGAATTATATTTTGGCACTATCTTACCTAAAAGTCATGTGCCTCCACTGCTAACCCTAATTAACCACAGTAAAGTTACAAGTGCGCTTGTTTGTTCACTATTCCAAACTAAGCAAAACGAACTCTGACTAACCAAAACTAACCCATACTAACCAAAACTAACCCTACGCGCGCTTGTCTTCAGTATCCCAGTGTAAGCAGAAATTATCAAAACTAACTTTACTTAACCAAACAAGCGCAAAGAGACGAGCGCGCTACCCTCATGACCAGCCCCGCCTAACAAAACCAAAATTAACCCAAACTAGCAAACATAACGTTAAAAAAAATAAACATGTCTTGTCGCCGACGGGAACCCAACTCGAGCCGCCCTAATACAAGCACAGGAGCGGATGGTAAAACGCAACTGCGCATGATTGCGAATAGTTATACCGCTGAGGCTAGACGCTTGTATAAAAGAGAAATAATCATGCGCCTAAAATCCTCTTCTCGACCTTTGACAGATCAATGAATAATATCAATTCTTATCAGCTTAATATCTATCGCTTTTCCTCGCATTAATAAGTTATATAAAATAATAATTTCAGGAATAATATATATTGGTTTAAAATCAGCACAACACAATTATTGACTAACATAAAATTGCCAAACAGAGAAATGTACCATTTTAATTTAAAATCATATAGAATTAAAGAATAAATCTGGCAACACAACCTTGTCTACAAACCTGCCCTGCGCCGTCTACGAGATTTCAATAAAAAAATAATACATTGAAAGTTCGCAGACAAAAGTAGTAGCGTTTACAGCTGTTTTTTACAAGTTTTTATCGATTTTTTTATAAAAAAAAAAATTACTCTTCCATTGTTAGTTAATTTTAAAAGTGTCCAATTTACGATAATCCTCCGAAAGAATATCAAAATAGCGTAAAATGTGTGGGTTTATAATATTTACCTTCACCATGTTCTCTTTTCAAAACATTTTATTTTGTGTTAAAGATAATAATATGTAAGATTAAACTTAATATAACTCCCATTCATAGAATAGGGGTGAAACCAATAAAAACGAAAATATTTGATATAAATAAACCAAAACAATGCAATTACAAAGGAAAAAACACCATCATCATTTTTCCAAATTTCAATTACGGGTGTTGAGGGGCTAGTGACATAAAGGGGTCGTTTATTTTTGTAGAAGGGGTTATTTATATATTTATAAAACTATGATTGGCCTGAAAATTGGTAGTTAGATTACCTTTTTTTTTTAAGCAGACGCACACGTGTTATAGCATATTTTACCATTCAAACATGGGTTAAAATTATATGGAAAATATAAATAAGTAATCTTGTTGGAAAGTGCTTGTTTTAAAAAGTTAAAATATGAGTTGTGGGTTATAAAAGTAAAGAAAATATATCGTGGATTATTAAATAGTTATGCTTTTATTTTAGAAAAAATAAATCCGGCATGAGTTTCTTAAAAGGCGGGAAGCAATCCTATTAGTTCTAACGATCACCGACTTTGTCTGCTTTGATATTACATTTCAAAAAACGTTTTTTTACACTAATAAAAAGGACCGGCCAGTTCGTTTCTATCGTTTTTAATAGTGTAAAAACGCATAAAACGTATAGGTACCTAAGTCTAAAGACGCCACGTGGCGTGACCGTCAAAATCAATAGGATTCCGGCCTTTAAAGAAACGTATTTTTAATAGTAAAAAAGTATTTTTAAACGTTATTAAAAAAGACCGTTTTAACCACGTTAAAATAACCTATGTATATTTTAAATTGTTTTAGTTTAATTCTTAAAATACGTGCAAGTGAAAGGTTACAAAAACGTTAATTTTTATTAAAGTTAACTTAGTCTGTGAAAAACAAACGTTAAACTAACGTTTAAAGCAACGTTTCTGCATGCCATTCATTTTAAGATTTGTATAACGTTAAACTTTTTTTATATTATGAAAAAAAAACAATATGTTTTGTATTACTAAATACTTTAGACTTATATTAATTTGGGTTGTTACATTTTTCAATTTAGAAAGAATGGCTAAACTTTCTTTTAGCTGAAATGGGTTATGTAAAAACTGTGTTTTTGTTTGCTTATAAAACGTCTGTCTGAACATAGAAACACAAATTTTGTTTTTCGGAAATGCGTCATTTCCGTTTTCCAAACTTTAGATTAGCTGAAATCGGTTCCATAAAAATTAGTTTTTGTTTAATATTCTAGACATTTATTCAGAGCCCTGAATCAAAGATTTTTTTCCGGAAATGCATCATTTCTTTTTTTTTTATTTTATTTTTTTTTTCAGAATTTTTTTTTTAATTTTTTATTTTTTAGTTTAGAATAGCTGAAATCGGTTACATAAAAATAAGTTTTACCTTAGTACTTGAGACATTTATTCTAATCGCAAGAACTAAAAACTTTTCACCGGTAATGCGTTATTTTCGTTTTTCAAAAAAATGCTAATTAAAAAAAAGAAGTCTTGTACGTTATATGATGTCCCGCAAAATTAAAATGTAATTTACAGCGTTTCTAGTATAAATTAACGAGTCTTACTGATTTTCAGTTTAAAAAATGCTAATTTTTCAGGAAATGTTGATAAAAATAATTTTTAGGTATGTGTCCCTTAAACAATATATCCCTATTTGCAACATCCAAGATGCCTTTGTTACAACAGCTCTCCATTTCAGATGATATGGGACAAATTAAGAATTAGTAACCATGGGTTACTAATTCTTAATATGGATTGGTTATATTATTTTTTAGAATCTTCACAATTATTTCAATATTTTATTACAAATGCTCTTACATTTTTAAATTTAACGGCAAAAGCACGCGATTTAACTGAAATTTTTTAATAATAGTACCTAGGTATAAAATTCCACTGACATAAAAATCGTACATTTAAAACGACAACATATTCAAATTGCAAAATTAAATAAGCGCGCTGCGCGCGCTTACAGACACCCGACTGAGACAAACTAACCCAAGCTAATCCAAACTAACCCAAACTAACTCAAGCTAATCCAAACTACCCAAACTAATCCAAGCTAACCCAAACTACCCCAAGCTAACCCAAACTAACCCAAATTACAAAGCTAAACAAGCGCGCTTCGCACGCTTACCGCAACTCCAGCTAACCCAAACTTCAAATTGCAAAATTAAATAAGCGCGCTCTGCGCGCTTACAGTGACCCGACTGAAACAAACTAACCCAAACTAACCTTTTTTTTTTTTCTTTAGAGGTTTAGGAAATGCTTATCTATGCACTCCCATGGTCATTGGTGTTTAAGCATTCATTTGGTGATGGGCCTTTCTGGCGACCATGGGGAGTGTCGGACTCCGCCGCAGCGACCGACTAAAACCCTTTCCTCTTTTGGTCTCACAGCTTCTTGTCTCGGCACTATTCCAGGAAGAAATATCTCATCAAGACAAGAGCTTTCAGTACTTTCTTCTCACCAGTTTCTCGCTTCTTCGATCTCGTTTCTTTTCTCCTCTTTTTCCTTTGTCTCTGCCATAAATGCATCATTTTTTCTACAGCTTTCCAGCAATTTCTATTTCTACACATGATGTTGGTGAAGTTTTCTTTGCTGAGTCTGCGACTCAGTTCCAACTCTGTCTGTGTCCTTATTTGTACAAATCTGCTGCACTCTACAAGCATATGTTCTGGCGAATCTTCTTCTCCGTCGCCATAGATGCATCTTGGTGAGTCCCTTTTCTTAAATCTAAATAAGTATGTTCCGAAGCATCCATGTCCGGACAGGAACTGTGTTATCGAATAGGTGACTTCTCCGTGTTTACGGGGAATTGATGTTTTCTTCTGTGGTATTTTGGGTAATTTGTCCTTGAATTCGGGCTCTTTCTTCGATAAGAAGATGTATTGGTACCAATCCGCTAATGACTGTGGCTGCTGTTGCAGAAATGGTATGATACCCGCAGCAGCATCTTACTGCAACTTTTCTCTGACACTGCGCCAATTTCGACTTATTTCTTTTACTTTTTAATGCTCCTATCCACGTCGGTGCTGCGTAGAGCAATATAGATTGCAAGGCCATTGCAGTTAATCTTCTTTTTGAACTCACAGGGCCACCGATATTTGGGAGAATAGCCTGGATTGCTTTAAAAACGTTGTTGGATTTTTGTATGATGTAGTCTGTATCAGCCGTAAAGTTTAAACTATAGTCAACTATTATGCCTAGGTATTTCGTTGTTTTTTCCGGTCGTATCGTATGTCCACCAAAGGTGTATTGGATATTTCTTCTATTCTTATAGCTCCATCCGAAAACTATTGCTGTCGTCTTATCAGGAGCTCCCTCCAGCTTATTTGCGGCCATCCACGAATTAATGCAATGTAGAGCCGTGTTTCCCCATAAGACGTTCTCCTCGATATTTTTTCCCTTTATTACCGCCACCAGATCATCGGCGTAGCACACTAATTTGACGTTTTCGCAATTGCACACATCCATGACATCATCATAAAGGACGTTGGGCCTAGCACCGAGCCCTGCGGAACGCCTCCCCCTATGGCTTGTTTTGTTCTCTTATCCAGCATGACAGTTCTATTATTTAAGTAGGATTTTATTATACTAATTAGGTATTTCGGAATTCTACGTCTTATGAGTTTCTTCAAGATGAGAGTCCAATTTGCAGTATTAAATGCATTTTTTACATCAATACATATGATGCTAGTTATTTCGTTTCTGTTGGCCTTTATTGTTTCTAGGATTTTCATAATTGCATCACAAGTTGAGCGTCCGCCAATGAAACCAAACTGATTTGGGTTAAGTCCTCCTAGGTTCTCAATTTCTCTCTTTAATCTAGCATTTATAACACTCTCGAAGGTTTTACCTAATACGTCCAACAGACAAATCGGCCGATATTTCTTCTCGTCTTCGTTAGTTTTTGCGGGTTTCTCAATTAAAATTAATTTAGAAATTTTCCACTTTTCCGGGAAAGAGCCCTTGGTTAAGCACTCAGTGAACAGATTTGAGAAGAAAGTGACGTTTCCTAGTAGCAGTGTTTTAATATGTTCTGGTTTCATATTGTCGGGACCCGGGGATTTACCGAGTTTAATACGACTTATGGCATGTCGCATTTCTTCTTCTGTAACAGCCGGGATCGTATTACAGTTTTCTGTTTCATCCAAGACCATGATATTTTCCGTTTCTGTGATGAACAATTGTCTAAATATCTTGGTTTTTTCTTCCAGCTTTAGCGTAACTCTAGGACCTATAGATTTTATTTGGTTTCTTACTATTTGGAAAGCTTGCCCGTAGATATCTTCCTGTAGTGACGAGATAATCTCTTTCCATTTCCCTTTTTTTGCATTGCGAATTTCTTTGGTGAGGAGGTTTCTTGCTTCCTTGTATTCAGACTTGAGATTTTGTCTTTGTGTGTTGTTGTCGGTTTCTCGCATGAATTTCCTTCTTTTCGCCTTGACATCTCTGATTTGTGCCTCAATCATATCATTCCACCAATATGGCAACTTGCAATTTTCGTCCGCCCGTAAGGTGCCACACGAGGAGTTATAGGTCTCCTGGAGCCTTTGGATTTTAGTGGAAATATCATTTCCTTCGGAATTTCTATAGAATTCAGCTAATTTTTCTTCGAAGACGTCTGGTTTCAGTTGTTTGATGTATCGAGTTTTTCTTAAGTTTTTATTTTTTGCAGGAATTTTTATTAATATAAATTGATGGTCGCTTAGAGTTTCTTGGTCATGTAACACTTGCCAGTTAACATTTCCCCATTGCAGGATTTCTTCAGATATAAACGTAAGATCTATGAATGATTTTCCGTTGTCCCTTATTAAGGTGGGATGCTTGCCATCATTAAGCATTACCAGTCCCATAGACGCAAGGCCTTTATATAGTTTTTTTCCTCTTTGATCTGGGACATTTCCTCCCCATAATGGGTTTGAATTAAAGTCCCCGGTTACTATTACTGGTAGATTGGATAAATAAATTTTCTGGTATACACTGATCAAGAGTTCATCTAGGGCAGATTCGAAGTTACCCATTGGGCAATTAGGGGAAATATAGACGGAGTACACACATATTGAGCCTGTCTCTACACATACAAAATTATTCTTTCTCTCAAATTTGTATATTGGAACGTTATTGGGGCTAGAAGACACTATCAGACAATTGTTCTCATTTTGGTTGGAGCAGTATACGTTACTTTTGCTATTTGTGGCTGTTCGTCTATTGGGTTCTTGTAAGCACAGTAATTGGCAATTATATTTTGACGCTAGGGCTTTCGCTAAATCTCTGGACACGATCTTCCTCTGTACATTCCCTTGCAGTATTCTTAGCTCCATGGTTAGTTATCAGTACTGGCCAGGAGGTTTCTCCTGTTTATTCTCTCTAGTTTCAAAGCTGTTTTAAAAGATTTACATTTGGCAGTTCCAGTTATATGTCCCTCTTCATTACAGGATGGACAGAAAATAGTTTTTTCTTCAAACGTCAGTAAATCCGTCATTACTCGACTGTGTAGGCGGCAGTGAAGTTTCGTTTTTCCTCCGCCGGAGCTTTACTTTTCACTTTTCCGCCGGCGGAGGTAAAAGTGTTATCATAGCAACATAGATGCGATACAAGCAAACATCAAAATAAGCGTCAACAACTCAAGAGTTATTAAACTAAAATTTGTATTTATCATTCAATGTGTGACTGCATTTCTAAAAATCCCTAATTTAGGAACAAATTGGTTATTATTTAATCGAACTTACTCAATAACTGCTTATCAATACGGAATTAAAACGCAATCGAAAACGCAAATTTAAAAATATAATTATTGTTGAGTGTCCACTGACAGTTTTATGTTACATTACTATAGCAACAACCTGAGCCTATTCACCGACACCGCACCGGTCTAAGCCGCCTTGCGAACCCACTTATCTTTAATAATAATTATTATTACTATTAAAAAGAGACTTTTTGCATTAATTTGTCGACATTTGAAGAAAAAACAGCATATTTTATTTGGAGGAAAAGTTCCTTTTCATGGCTTGCCCTCTATTACCAGCCTCACTCCGTTCGGCTGTTAAACACGAGCGCGCCATGAAAAGTATTACTTTTCCTCCATATAAAATAATATACTATTGCTATTGCACGAGGTTTTTCGATGCCCTTCTTCACCGCACCTGAAACATTTGTTGGACATATCTTTTGCTGGGTTTGTGCACGTGCGGGCATTGTGCCCATATTGATGGCATTTGAAGCACTTATCCACCGTAACTCTCTCTTGAATTCTGCATTCGGAAAATCCTATCCGGATGGTAGGTGTTTTGATTAATTTTCTTGACTTAGTCTCGTCCAGCTCTATGATCGCCGTCTGTCCACCGTATGGATTTTTTATCATTTTGATACTTGTATCATCTACGTTGTCAATCAGACTCGCATTTAATAAATTATTTCTGATTTCTTCAACGTTTGTTATATCGTCTATGTCCTTTATGTATACCGTTTTTTTGCTTTTACCTCCAGCCATTCGAATTTTACCATCCACAAAAGTGTCTTTAATTTTGTCGTGTAGACGTCTAGTTAGGGATTCCTCTTTCAGCTCGAGAAGTAAGTTACCGTTAATTGTTTTCCGAACTTGCTTGACTCCGTTTGAGAGTTCTAGATCAACGCTGTCTTTAAGAGTTTTCAACAGGTCAGAGTATGACCTTCCTTCGACTTGCTCTATAGTGATTACTTCGCTTCTTTGACGTTGTTTCGTGATGTTGGCTTTTAGCATGCCAATCGGATGAACTAGTTTTAATTTTATATTTGTATCATTGAACGTGCACTCGCAGATTTTTCTAAACACATGCGGGTTGGCATATATTGGTGCTATAAATATTGCTTCTTCAGCCTTCACGTCAGTTAGTACTTCTTTAATTCCTTTTAAGGTTAAATATAGGTTCTTCATTAGGTCTGTTCCTCTTGGTTTGTAAGCAATAGTTGTCGTTTTCGTATTTGATCTTGTTTCATTTGTTGCTCTTACCCGGTACGTTATATTCTCTTCTAAAGTTGTGTAAAAACCTCCGTCACATTGGATTGGATCTTCTTCCAATAGCTCAGGAAAAAGTTGGACAGTCTCCTTTTCAAGCTTACTTGCCTTTTCAGGGTTTTGATGCTCCCGTTCATCGTTGGAGAACAGAATTAGGTGACTCGGTCTCCGACCTATTGTTGTTCGTTCTTCCTCAGTTGTATTTTTAAATGCTTTTGGCGCCCATGATAGGCTAAGCACCTTCTCAATATCTTCAAAGTTTCCTGTTTCTCGATCTTCTATGGTCTCGATTATTTCATCAATTTGTTGTTTACATTTACATTTTTTGTTTGCTAGTTCTGCATCTAGCTGCCGTTTTAGTTGATTTATAATTTCATCTTTCTCCATTATTTGAGTTTCTAATAGTTTTTCATTGCTTCTAGTGGTTTCATTAATTTTTTCCTTGTCCGCGTTCACTTGATAGGTGTCTCTTTTGTAGTCCATAATAACACATTCTGTGAGTGAAACGATTTCCCTAGCGAGGCTTTTTACTGTCCGGTGTACATTTTGATTTTCAGCTCCGAATTTAACCAAATCTGTAACTTTGGCCTTAAGCTTTTGCAAATTTTCGCTAGGCGAAATATCTCTTAATGTTTTATATTCTGGCGAATTTCGCAACGTCCTTCTTCTCTTTTTTGTTTCCTGGAATATTTGGAATTCCGTCTGGTTTTGTTTTGGGGTTGCATTTTTCTTATTATCATCTAATTCTTCAAACGTCAGATCGTAGAAATGGTCAGTGGTTTGACTATTTCTTCTTAGCTCAACGGATTTGGTCGGAGATCTTGCAATGGAGTCCCTCCTCACGAACGGGTCGTATGATGCTTCCATGTTTCTAGGTGTTAATGGTAAGTTGCCCTCCCCAGAATCCGAGGGGCAGACCTTCCCCGAAGGGTCGGTGCGGGATTCTGCGCTGTTGGCGCTACCCGCCTGGGGTACAGTTCCTTGTTTCTTATCCATTTTCATCTAAGTTGCGCACCTGTTAATTAAGAGAGAGAATAGAGAACCCTAGCCCTCGTTGCCTAATAGCGTCGGGTCCGGAAGAAACAAGAGTCGACCAAGGGGGGTCTAGATAGGAAAGAGAGTGGTGAAAGAAGAGGTGGACTCTGTGCCCAGACAAGTTGAAACAGCACAGAGACAGCTACGGGGTCCGACCCCGGATTTGCCAAGTCCGTCTCACAAGATGTGAGCCCGTGGGGGAGCCTGTCCGCGGCAGTGGCTTTAGTTCCGGACGCGCGGTTTTTAAGCCGCGGCCTTCTCATTATGGCCACTACTAAACAGGAGCCTTGCGGCCCCTGGCCGTTCACCCATCCGCAACCTGGTGACGCGCCTGGCGGCTTGCTCAAGCCACTCCGCATTCGGAGACAGGAACCCAAACTAACCTAAGCTAACCCAAATTAACCCAAGCTAATCCAAACTAACCCAACCTAACCCAAACTAATCCAAGCTAACCCAAACTAACCCAAATTACAAAGCTAAACAAGCGCGCTTCGCGCGCTTACCGTAACTCAAGCTAACCCAAACTCCAAATTGCAAAATTAAATAAGCTCTTTGCGCGCTTACGATAATCCAACCTGACCCAAATTGCACAATTAGTTTACTTTAAATTAAAGTTATTTAAATTAAATTAAATTTTCTTGAAAAACGGAAATGACGCATTTCCGGAGAAAAGTTATTAGTTTCTGCGATTAGAATAAATGTCTCAATTACTAAGGTAAAACTAGTTTTTATGTATTCGATTTTAGCTATTCTAAACTAAAAAAAAAAAAATTTGAAAAATTAAATAAAAAAGAAATGATGTATTTCCGGAAAAAAAAATTTGATTCCTGGGCTCTGAATAAATGTCTAGAACATTAAACAAAAACTAATTTTTATGTAACCGATTTCAGCTAATCTAAAGTCTGAAAAACGGAAATGACGCATTTCCGAAAAAAATAATTTGTGTTTCTATGTTCAGACAGACCTTTTATAAACAAACAAAAACACAGTTTTTACATAACCCATTTCAGCTAAAAGAAAGTTGAGCCGAAAGAATTAATATTTTTGTAATATAAACTACATTACATAAAAGTATTTATTTTAAGTGAAGAGTAGTGGATGTGTGCATGTATGAGTCATACTAAATGAGACACCTTGTATTCCATGCAAACAAAATTTTAATCCAAAAAGGACTTCTCATAGAAGCATAACAGAGCGCTTTCGGCCTAGGCCATCATCAGTGTTACCTGAAAAGCAAGTAGAAGAACCACCATAACGGCCACCCAGTAAATGGCTGATGTACCTAAGATCTTTATGATAGAAAATGATATAATTGATATCGTTATATCGCGAATCTGAGAGTTAAAAATTTTTGAAAGTACAAAAATAAGTGTGTAAGTTGAGAAAGATGAATTTTTTCTGCGATTTTTTGTGTGAATTTTTAGAAACAATGGGAAATGGTAGAGGTTCTTTCACTTACTTGTCATTTGAACCTGAAGAGCATATCAACGAAGAGAAACAAACATCACCAATGATCAAATCACAATTAAAAAGTTAAAGGTCACATTATTTTAAAAAATATACATAATTAACGGCCGATGCCTAAACCACGCTTTTCGTAGAACGACAAAATGTGTCGTTGTTGAAGTTGACAGCTTGACAAGTTGCATCTGAAGATGCAGGAAGTGATCCGCCAAATTAGCGGTAAATTTAAATCTTGAAACTTACATGTTAAATTAATACATATAGATATTCAGGACACAAATGAAGTACCTAACTTTACTAAGTTAGGTAGGTACTTCATTTGTGTCCTGAATATCTATATGTATTAAACTTAGTAAAGTCAGGTACTTCATTTGTGTCCTGAATATCTATATGTATTAATTTAACATGTAAGTTTCAAGATTTAAATTTAGCGCTAATTTGGCGGATCACTTCCTGCATCTTCAGATGCTACTTGTCAAGCAGTCAACTTCAACAACGACACATTTTGTCGTTCCACAAAAAGCGTGGGTTAGGCATCGGCCTTTAATTATGTATATTTTTTAAAATAATGTGACTTAACTTTTTAATTGTGATTTGACCACTGTTTGTTGGTGTTGTTTGTTTCTTTTCGTTGATATGCTCTTCAGGTCCAAATGACAAGTAAGTGAAAGAACTTCTACAATTCACACAAAAAATCGCAAAAAATGCATCTTTCTCAACTTGAACACTTATTTTTATACTTTCAAAAATGTTTAACTCTCAGATTCGCGATATAACGATATCAATTATATCATTTCCTATCATAAAGATCTTAGGTACATCAGCCATTTACTTTCCGTTAATGGGTGGTTCTTCTATTTGCTTTTTCTGATGATGGCCTAGGCCGAAAGCGCTCTGTTATGTTTCTATGAGAAGTCCTTTTTGGATTAAAATTTTGCATTTAGTATATTATTTATTTGTTTTACTATCATTTTAACATTCACACATTTTTAAGAACGTGTCGGGAAGCATCTATAACCTAAATATTATTTCTTAACATATTAAAATTAGAGTATCGAATGAAAGAAATTATAAAATAATTAAATAGTGCTCTACTTATTGGTAGAAACTGATTGCATAATAATGCGACGATTACATTTTACTAATTGCACGTCCCCTCGGATATACGCGGTTCAACGACGGCAAAGCCAGGCAAGCAGGTGCCTGCCGATGCTCTTTGATCTCAATACTTCAAAGGATATGAGCTCACTGACGTTACTGTTCCTTGCTTATACTGTGGTAATTCTAATTTTGAAAGTAATAGACTAGTAAAAAATATGTATCGCATCGTTTCTCACATTCTGTATTTTAATATATTTTAGAAAATGACCCAGTGGTGGCGCCAAATCCTTGATCTAACATATCCCATGACCTCAATGTTTAGTGGTAGAGATTTTAATCAATCCATCAAAGGCACTTTGGGCGACACTTATATCGAAGACCTGTGGATACCATATTTTACTGTTACTACTGATATTACCTCTTCGTGTATGAGAATACATACCCATGGTAAGTATTCGTATTACCACAATATTTCTATGGATTTTTAAGTGTTTTGTAGTTGTGTTTTTATGAAACTAACTGGTAATGAGTGCAGCCTGAATATATTTGCCATGCCCATGTTTAAATAATTTTCAGTTTAAATGCAAGGCCTTAGGGGGGGGGGGGGGGGGGTGGAAGTGTAGGGAGATCCAATTTAGTACCTAATGAGTTATTTATATTTTTCATTTCTTAAATCTATTATGTTACTATAAATTTGATTATTTTAAGTTTTCTTATAAATATATTTTCTAATAACTTGCGAAGTTGGTTGAGGATAAGATAATTAAATGGACTTACAAATCATTGACAACAGCAAAGTTTGTTTTCATCTGCAGACATACTCCTAAACGTACATGGTATTTTTATTCGGAAATCAATCAGTTTTTGCTTGGAAGTCAATATGAAATGCCAATAATAAAGGTATAGTAATTTAAAAAACCAGTTATTTTTACAAAAAATCGTTCAAACGGGAGGCCATTTTCTGGAGAAACTTTTAATATGGTAGATATCTTCTTATTGATTCAGAAAAAAGGTTTACTATCTGCCCTGGCGTCAGAACATATTGAGAACAGTGGCTTAGTTTAGATCCTGAAGATTAAATTAATTTTTTTTATATAAAAAACGGATCTTCATTAGATTTACACCAATGACAATTCTAATTCTTTGATGATGGCTTGGATGAAAATATTGTGTCATATTTGTTTTATAGTAAACATATTTGTTTGATTTCAATATCCTTTGAACTTTGGAGCTTGAAACTCGGACTTTTTCTAGTACCCTTACAAACGTGAGTTTCGTCTCCTAAAAGCATTTTGGACTCAGTTTTAGCATGCCGAATTTTATTATGAATATGGTCATGTTCAATTTATTCAGTTGTTATTAATGTCAACATTATCTCGTTTCCATGGAGGATCACTTTTTTCCATGGTTTACTGTGGATTTGATTGGAATGGAAAATAGTGGGTTTATTTATAAACTCCGGTCCGGTCACAATCTGTGGTGACTTTCTGTTCCGAGTAAACCACCATAGCTTCAATCGTCAAATATTTTTAACCATAGTTACTTACCATGACTGTAAATAAGTTAAAAAAGACTTGACGTTTCGAGGACAAATCCGCCTCCATTGTCGAAACCGAGATATCTAGAAATAAAAATAATCAGTAATATAAATAAAACGTTATAGTTATAAATAAATTTCTTTTAACGAATTAGTTTATTTTTAAGTATCCATTGCCTGCTGTAGATTTTAACAAAGTAAGCAAATGTTATTAAAATTAACAGAGATTGATGCAGCATATTCATCTTCGCACACACACCGCTCGTCGAGCGTCATAGGATCTCTCTTTAGTGTGTGTGGCACTGCCATAAACAAATAATAGGTATTAAAGCACTTTTTTAATTTTACGTTTTTTTGATAACGGTTCCTGTGCTAGAATATTTGAAGAGTTCTATTGTATTCTGTGATTGTTATCAAATAATGCATGTTGATATACAGTGTCTTTCAAAAAGTTCGCATCATGTGGGAAACTTTTATTATTGATTTCACAGAAAATTTTATTCTTGATAAAAGTTGATGCTTGGAAAAACACTAATTTTGACAGTGCCAAATTAAGAATAAGTTATGCAGGGTACTTAATAAATACAAAAATTAAAGTTAAAAAACTAAAATTTTGGAATATTGGAAAACCTTCTACAGAAAAAATTAAGCTCCTATTAAGATAAAAATAAAAGTCAAATACCATTGTTACACTTTTTCTTTTCTTCTAATAGGCGCAAAACCTTCACTTCAGCTTAGAAGGAACCGAAAGTGAATAATCTCAAATTAAAAGAAAAATGTAAAGTTTGAGAATTTAAAATTAAAATGGAATGAATTTACGAGTGTCGATACGTAGGCTAGAACGAGTTGTCGCCGAGCGTACAAATTAGGCCCTAGCTCAAATGTCAGAGAGTAGGAGTGGGTTTATTTATTTAAGGCGCCACGGGCTTGTAGACGGCACAAGCAAGAAATACCCCAAAGTTGAAATATGGAACTCGTTTTAGCTTAAGCTTCGCGACAAAATAAGAAGAACAAAATTAAGTCAGGAATTAAATCAGATTTGAATGCCGGAAATGTATCAGTATTACCAATAGAAAAAAATAAAGACTCAAAAATTAATCAAAAATCAAAGTCAGTAATAAGCAAATACTCAAATATTAATAAAAAAACCAAAGTCAGTGATAAACGAATACTCAAATATTAATCAAAAGTAAATCCAGAAATACAGAACGTTTCAATTATTGAGCGCAAGTAATAAAAAAAGTCAGATACTTACTACTTTTAGCGACTCTCTCCTCTGGAACACTGATATCAAAAGCTAATCAAATAAAACAGATAGACAAACAAAGAATCGGTTTATTACCAAAAAAAAAAAAACAGAAATAATCGTTGGTACAGATAAAAACAATGAGTTGAAATGTCCGTAGGACTTAACTGCAAGTAAAATATATACGTAAATACTAACAATCGCAGATTAATTTATTATAACATCTATACTTCAACGAGAAATAGTAGGCTTTACTCGGTTACTTCGTGGAGTAAATCACACGCTTTATTTAAACGACCGTCGAAATATTTAATCTATGATGAACGCGTTATGCAATAAAAAAAACGTTAATAAAATATTAACGAAGGCCAGCGATACTGCAAATATCTACTCGTTATGGGAAAATTCAAGTAACTCGAATAAACACTTAATTAATGGTTAATTAATGGATGTCAAATCATGATTTGTTACAAAGCCGTATTACTAACTAACTATGTATATTTGGGTATCAGTTATGATACGTTGGTAACAGCCGCAAAATGAGAATAACTAGTCCGACCTGGCGTTAATGTAGCAATCAATCAATTATAGAATTTAAGGTATGTTAAATTTAGATGTAAGTGCTTCCCGGTCAAGTTGCCGGTAGGACTAAGATAATGCACAGTTTGTTTGGGAAGAAAAAGATATCAAAGGTAATAATAAAAATTAAAGAATAACGCAAGGTCTACTAGGCCGTAACAATAATAGTAGGTATCAGATAACATACTACTGATCTACAGGTATCTAACGTAAGCCAGAAATCGTGAAAAATTGAGAATAATAATAAACAAATAGTTCGACTTACAACGATATCAGTCAATTAGAAGTTCAAAATTCAATCCAAAATCGGATCGGTTTTAGATTAAACGAATTTAACTGGATTTTAGAATTCAATCAAATAGAATCATGCGTCTTAGGCTAGACAAAATTGGCCCAATATTTAAGGTTCAATTAAAAAAAAATAAGAATAAAGTAAATGTTACCTTAGTTAAGGAGAAAAAGTAAATTTTTGTGCGAAAACAAAGCAAAAAAATGTAATATTTAGTTCGTAGGCTAATTACCCGCAATTGTTACAATATATATATATATATATATAAACAAAATATAGAAAGATCTCACTCGGTTGATGAGTAGCTCCTCAGGCAGCTTCCAGAAAAGAACTGCACACAGGAGGAAGAGATTTCCTTGACAGGCGAAGGACAGCAAGGCTCTATAGGTAGTTCGGCTAGATAGGCGTAGCCAAGGAAAACCCTGTCGTTAGCGATACTCGACGATAGCAAACCCGACGGTAGGAGTAGACCCAAGAGTAGACCCGACGGTAGGAACCAACAACATATTCAACGTTCCACATGTAACTCTTAATTGAAGAGCATTATAACTCGGTAATCAAAATCAGCCATCAAGGAAAAGAGAAATCAGAATAAAACAAAACAATAGTTTACCTGTGTAGGGGGTAACCGGTTGCTTATCGCTAGATAGCCTTACGAGAAGGCCTCTGTAAGAGGTTAAAAGAGAATTAAGAATCCTCCCACGTGCGTCATACAATGTTAAACTGATGGCGTTCACAGAAACAAAAAAGATATGCAAAAAACCAGGACCATTCACCTAAAGCAGCATTCAAATCCCACAAAGGGCAGTTTCAGACACCAACACTTAATAAAAGATAAGGCACAGATATGGACCGAAACTATAAAAATGGCCCGGTTGGAGAATCCCACAAAAAGGTAAAATCAAAATTGATTCCAACCGGTACCAAAACTGCTGACTCAAGAGGTAGGTCGACGTAGAGTGACGCCAGTAAAACGGAAACTCAAGGAGCAGGCCTACGAGACTCCCCACTTCGAAAATCTCGCTCCACCAATGGCTTGAGTCACATGTTCCTCTTAATAATTCATCCAAGGGATTTAGACAATGGAAACCTGGGATTTCGATGTATCGGCATTTACCAAAAAAAAAAAAAACTACTCAGAGTAGCCAAAAGGCCATTGTCATTAAACCACTCCCAATTCCAAAGGCAATTAAGTAATTGCGCGCGATGCCCAACTCGACAACCAATCCAGAAACAGTGTGCGCTAAAGTCACTGCCCATCAGTTGCCCGCGACGTCAAAGATTCTCGGCGACATAGCTATATTCACGGTTACATAGCTTTTCGGAACCGGAAACATGAGAAACCACCGACTCTGCTCTCGGGGTCCTTACGCGCCAAATTCAATCCGTCCTAAATCAAAATTTGTCTAGCGACGCAAATTTTACACCTAACTGCTTCGCCCAGAGCTCTCGTCGGGACGATACGAAAGCGGGGCCGAACCTACGAGGGTTTTGCGCTAATAAATATAATTGCGCTCGAAACTATAAGGACGGCGACGAGTTCTAATGTTATTTTCGCTTCGATATACGATAGCCAAATCGGCCCGTGACACCATTTTTTCCAAAAGTGCACTGTTGTGGAGAAAATCCATGCCAATTATTGAAAAAATTTCAAAAAACCATCTTTTTCTTGATTTTGTCCTTATTTTTTTATAGCAACGATGCAATTTGTGGAAAAAATGATATTTGACTTTTAATTTTATCTTAATAGGAGCTTTATTTTTCCTGTAGAAGGTTTTCCGATATTCAAAAATTTTTGTTTTTTTAACTTTAATTTTTGTATTTTTTAAGTACCGTGTATAACATCCTTAATTTAGCACAGTCAAAATTAGGTTTTTCCCAAGCACCAACTTTCATTAAGAATAAAATTTTCTGTGAAATCAATAATAAAAAAGTTTTCCATATGATGCCAACTTTTTGAAAGACGCTGTAATTGTAATTTGTGGATATGGGTATTTTAAATATAAGTTTGGTGTTCTATTAGACGTTTGGTTAATAGGTTTCATTTATGTAAAATTTATTACATTCACATAGAAGACATTTTTTGTATTTTCGTTATCATTATGTGGTTTTGTTTTTGTTGGTTTGGGTTAGTGCGTGTAAAAATAGTGCGAATTTTAAATTTGATACATATTCGTTTAATTTTGTCTGACAAGCCTGGAATGTAAGGTATAAGACGTTTGTAATGGATCTATTTTGATTTTGTTTAATATTTGTTTGTTTAAGCATTTACATATTTTTGAATAAGATCAATATGATAGTTATTATTAATCAAAACATTTTTTAGACATTTTCTTTCTACGTTGAAATTTTGATTATTGCAAATTATTTTCTCACCCAAACTAATGGTGACAATGGAAAGTTAAAACTAAACGAATTCATTAAACCAAAGTCATTAATTTGTTTTTAAAAACAACACTTAATTATAAATTCATTGCACCTCAAAAATACAACAGTAATTTATCTATCACTTCAATATGGCACGAACAACCCAACTATTATAATGATAATTTTCAAAGTAATATTTAAAACTTGACATAGTGCATTAGCTTTTTACTGAATGTTTTTATTATATTCGTGATCGTTTTCATTTCTAGATTTGTCGCTTTCGATAAGGGGGGCGGATTTAGCCTCGAAACGACAAGTCATTTTTAGATGTCTTCAGCTTTAAGTTTTATTGGTGGTTATCGTTTTATTTTGTCTTACTTTTAAGAGCCTGTAACTTTTTTGTTTTTTGAGTTAGTGCATTCATTCAAAAAACCGACTATAGAATTTTTAGCAAAGTTTTATGGGTTTTGTCAAGATGGCAGTAGGTGTTATATGTCACATTTAAACACAGGAAATTGCATTTTTTAAATGGGCCACTTTGTATATTAGATGCGCATTTTATGGCCCTTTTTTCTGACTTCAAAAATGTAACATACATATGTAACATTGACAAAAATATGTAAAAATATTATTGTTGAAAAGCATCAAGATATCTATGTAATGGCCGCTATGGATTTTGTTTTCATTTATTTCTCAGTGTCATTGTTATTATTCGCTTCGAATTTTGTAGCGAAGTTTTTTTGACTTGACTACGTAGCAGCTTACACAAATTTTCCATACATTCGGCAATCATCGGCACGTTATTATTGTAATATGTTTTGAATTGTAGGCAGTGGAATATATTCGCGGAAATACGTGCAAGCTGCTGTATTCCACTATAAATCGGCTCTTAACCCAATTTGTTTTTATCATTAAGTAATATTTCACTCCACGCATGGCCCTCCTCTGGCTTCGCTCGCTACGGGGGCTCAACGAACAGGAAGTAACCAAAACTAAACCAAGGCATGCCCAAAATCAAGAAAAAGAAAATAAAAAACTAGTTTCTCGACTAAAGAAGACATTTTTCGAGACTGGAGGTTTAAAGAAAAATCCACTAATTGGGCGAAAAACAAAAACAACGAAATAAATTGAAATTAACGTGTTGGCTTATTTTCGGGCATTTCCATATAAAACTATACGATATACTAGGAGAGCTGCCTATATCATATGGTTTCTCCGTACAAAATATTTTTAACAAACTTTTGTTCCGTCCTTACCAGCCTACCCGAGTGCAAAAATTAACGCCTTGGCATAAGGAAGAAAGATTGCGTTTTTCTAGATAAAAGATGACAAAATAAGTGGGGGCTGGGCTGCTATCGCCGAAATACGCCATCCCATCATTAATCGGACTGGCGACAAGGTGTTAGCGTTTGGTGCGGATTAAATGGGCATAGAGTTTCGAAGGTTTCTCAACTGGCCTCTGGTATTTTAATATGCTGCAGGAGGAAATTGAAGATATCTTGGATAATTTACCCATTGCAACGCTAAGAAATTTAATATGTCAGCAAGATGGAGAGCCGCCATACTGCAGTGTGGCTCCAGTAACTGCATATTTAAATGCAAGATACTGGCGTTCGTGCGCACGTGCGTCGCCTGGGGCGGCGCTTTGGCTTTCGGAACCGCTCCAGTGAGCGGCCAAGGCGTACTATGTATCACATGCGGCTCAGGGTGATCCAGTAAGAAGATGCCTGTTGAAAGAAATTTAGAAACAGATTCCCTGTGATAGCCAAAGGCAGCTTCCGGGTCTAATATGAGCTCCTCGGGGTCCCCAATATACTCGCTAGAAGTCAGCGGGGGACTCTGGGTTAAAGCTATCTGTTCCTCTGATCTATCTCGATTCAATTCAAGCACCAAGAGCTCATCCACACTTGGGGTCTTTTGGTGCGCGGTTGCCGTCGACTGAGGGGTTTGGAAAGTCATTTTGACTTCTTCTACGTCTTAAAATATTATAACAATATTTATTTCTTTACAATATTTATATCACGGGATGCCAAGTCGTTATTGAGTCCACTACTCGCTATTTAAGAGTTCTCAGAGAACGTTCAACCCGTAAACTGATCTCACTGTCGGTCCGGGGAGAACGAAGGTGGGCCCACCAAGGCCTTCCTCGCTATCCAAGGGAAATTGTAGATAGCAGCCACCACAGAGCGTCTGCTCAGCAGCAGGCTGAATTAAATACAACACAAGGTTAGTGGGCAAGAAATTTAGAACACCCTATAGATGTATAGGAGTTCCGACTGATTCTAATTTTGAGTTATTCGTCTTTTTGTATGTGAATGTACAAAATTTCAATTTTGACTTGAATCCTTATAACACTATTCGAGAACCGTGTCAATCAACAACTTCGTACACACACTGCTCGTAGAGTGTCATAGGATCTCGCCCGATATTGCGGGAGGAAATCCGACTCAGGATACAAGGCGAATGGTCCTGATGAGTTACCAGTCGAGCTTCTTAAACTAATAGGCAATGTTACAATGCAGATTTGGTAAACTTATTTAACACTCTTTATAGAACAGGAACTATACCAAAAGACTGGCTGATGTCTATATTTAGTACGTAGATAAAGTGCCAGAAGGGCTTAGCAGGGGGAAGATTGTCAAAAGGTAGTCGTCAGTAGTTGTCACACAAAATATCTACGACCCTACTCTAATCATATCTCCTAATCTTGGCTAAGCCTTATACAAAAATCACTAATTCGAATGATTACTAATTTGAACAATTGGGACACCCTGTATAATTGAAATCAAATTCTGATAACTCCCTCTGTCAAGTGATAGCTTAAAATGTGCCTCAATTCACTGGATAAGCCTTATACATGTACTAGGAGAGTTCAACTCTAATCTAGTATTTTTGAATAAACAAGTTTTATTTGAATTTCTCTCTATCTCAAACTAACTTAGGACTTAAGATATTTTAATTATTATCTAACTCGTATTAGTGTCCTTAGTTTTTTGGGGCTTCTCGCACCGCACGCGAGATTTTCAAAACGCGTTCGAAGTCTTATGGGTTCTGCGAAGCCGATTTCCGTACGAATTTAACAAGGATCGCACTAAAGCGTCTTTTGAGCGCGTTGGGCGCTCGTCGCGAGTTTTTGGTTACGATCACCTTAAGAGGGGTCGTACGGAAGTTGCTCATGGAGGGCTTTTAAAAAATCCTTATTTCTTGGGGCTTTTTGGGGGTGTTCGCTATGTATTATATGCCAATCCCTGGCAACTTGTCATATGTTGCTCGGCAGTTTTCTGACCATAGGTTTTGTGTAAGTCAGGGGGGACTTTTTGGAAATTAATGTGTGATTTGTGTATTTAGACCAAACTACTCCCCAGACACGGCTCTCAATTCAGAGACCGTTCTGGTTTTGTATGGTATACGAACTAGTGATAAATGGCCTTTGATTTTTCTCCAGTCGCAACAGTGTAACTTCGCTGCCTCCCGTACGCACTCGGCTAACTTATCACTCTTTGAATACGCCCAAATTCTTTAGGTTACGCATTGTTTTCTTTTTTGGCTGCTATGCCTTTTCACTATTCACCCGTAGGTCGAGTAGCTAAAGTATGGGGAAGTCAGGGGGCTCTCTAGTTCTCGAAACCGAACTAGCCGTCGACGCGCTTTACTCTCGCCAAATGTTTAACTACGACTAGTATGAAGGACCAGAGAGGCACATACGTGAATGGGAGGAACCCAAGGCTGACTCAAGGTGCTTGCAACTAACCTTTTTCGCGGGGTGTTGCTGTAGGGTGCGCACTACAGTTGAAGATCCTGAAGTTCCAAAATCTCAGAAAAACTCGATAAATTCGGTAGAAGGCTGATTCGGTACCAGTTGAGAGTGCTGTCCCTACAATGTCCTTTTCTTCGCTTCGGGGCTCCTTCGGCTCGTCGGCGTCGGTAAGCTTCGTAGTCGTTCCTTTCTTCGAGATTGTCGAAAATTCGGCTAAGTCCTGAGGTTGCAAAAATCTCAGAAAAACTCAATAAATTCGGTAGGTGGCTGATTCGGTACCAGTTGAGAGTGCTGGTCCTACAATGCCTTTTCCTTCGCTTCGGGGCTACTTCGGCTCGTCCGTAAGCTTCTTAGAACCCTTTCTTTTTCGAGATTGACGAAAATTTGAATAAGTCCCTAATGGCCAAAAATCTCGGAAAATCTCATATATTCCTCAGAGATTTGGGGCTAGGGGTCAAGTGGTTGAGTTGGTAGTCCCGCTAGGATTCCTGAAGATGAACGATGACGTTTCTGGGCTGGCCCAAAGTGATTTCTTGCTTCTGTCTTTCTGGTATCTGAACTGCAACTAATTTTAATTTTTAAGCCTCGCGCAAACCAGAGCGGAGGCGGTAAAATACTGTGCGTGTAAGTTAATTAAAGACCGCAAACAGAAGCGATCTGGTAAATACACGTACAGTATTTTACCGCCACCGCGCCCGCCACCGCTCTGGTTTGCGCGACGCTTTATTCTAGCGAGGCGCTTCAGGGCTAGATATTCCCACCGACCGTGCACAACCCATCGAAGGCGATAATTTTCGTGCGATTGAAAAGTCGATTGGGCTATCGACGGTTGAGAATACCGAGCCGCCGATTCTAGAATAATGGACCGTTAAATTGCCGCATGTCTTATACATTCTTATGCGGCTTGCATTTCAATCCAGTGGCGTGCTTAAATGCGGTTAAGTGTAAAGGACGTTTTTACAACACTACGTTTAATGAATTGAAAATCCGGTACTATAAAATGGCTCCCTAACAGCTCAGACTTAATTCCTCGCGAGTTTTTCTTTTGTGGTCGCATTAAAAATATTGCATATAATACTTCCTGTTATTCATTAAATTAATTATATATTAGAATTAATAACGCCGCCCTTGTAAGTGTATTGAAAATAGAGGTGGTCACGTAGAACAATATCTAGGGATAATAAAAATTAATAACCTATAATTATTTATCTTTAATTCTAAGTAGTTATTACAATTAATGTTATACACTTTTATTATTTCCAAGTTACGCCAATATTAATATAATGGTTTATTCGTTTCAAACAAGAGTTGTGCTTCATTGATATAATAAAGTTACAAACATAATTTGGAAACAAAACTATTGTATAGCTGTTTTGATGCTTTTCAACAATATTGTTTTTACATACTTTTGGCAATGTTTAATGAAAAAAATGCATATGTGGGATACATTATGGAAATCGGGGAAAAAAGGTCATCTAGTGCGCTTCTAATATACCGAGTGCTCCATTTAAAAAGTGCAAATTTTGCTTTTAGATGTAACATAACCCCTACTGTAATTTTTGATAAAACCTATCAAATCTAAAAATTCTACTACTTGTTTTTTGAATGAATGCTCTAACTGAAAAACCAAAAAGTTATAGTTTTTTAAAAGTGGGACAAACTCAGAGGATAACACCGGGCCAATTTGCGGCTAGCACCTTCTTCTTCAGGTGCCTTGTCTTTTGCCAGAATATTGGCGGCCATTAGCATTATCTTATCCGCTGCAGAACTAAACAGCGTAGTCAAGATGTTCTCCGACAGTCCAGGACCACGTTTCCCGTCTTCCTTGAATTATGACATGAAGCAACTCGTGTTTTTCTGATTTCTTATCACGTGGCCAAAGTACTTTAATTTTCCTCTTTTGATTGTTCCCAGTACTCTCTGCTTATTCAAGCGATCTAAAACGGCTTTGTTGGTCACTGTCAATCCACGATACTCTTAACATTCTACGGTTACCCCATATCTCGAACGCCTCTATCATTTTGCACATAGTTTCAGTGAGGGTTCATGCCTCCATCCGATAGAAAATAATACTGCATACATAGCAGCGCAACAAACGGATTCTCACAGATATATTTAGTGTATTAGTAGTGCTTCCGCAATATATCCCATGACTCATTCAACCAGCATCCCAAATATTTATATGATTGTACTCTCTCCACTATTTGACTATTTGATTTTCTTGACATTTAAACGCAGACCCAATGATAGGCTGCGATATGTGACCGTTGATGGAAGTGCCTGTAAGTCATTTTTATTTGTTGATACGGTGTCGTCAGCATATCTTAAGTTGTTGATGACGACACCATTGGCAATGATACTCTCCGTTCTATCTTCCAGGGTTTCTCTAATTTTTTTTCTGCCTATAAATTGGGGGAACCGAGAGGAAATACTTTTCTTCAGCGGCTAAAATATTATATTTTTATTTAGTCATTGTAAAGTATGTTATATAGTAATTTTAATACCCATTTGTAATAACTTCATCCTTGTTTATCAATCATTAATCAGGGGTGCGAGAGCACACATCCTTGGTGAACTCTTCTCTCAGTATGTATATCCTCCCATTTTTGACCGTCTTTTTTAATATTTGCCGTTTTGTTTCAGTAAAGATTGGCTATTATACGAATATCTGGTTCATACAGGCCTATTTCCTTTAATAAGGTTATTAACTTCTTATGTTGAACTGTGTCGAATACCTTTTCATAATCGACAAAGTACGTGTACACTACCACGTTTACGTCTCTACATCGTTGTCTGAGTACATGAATGCAAAACAGCGCCTCCCGTGTACCAAATCCACCTCTAACACCAAACTGGAACTTGCCGATATTTACCTCACACAATGTATATACTGGAGAGAATGATCTTTAAGGACAGCTTGAACACATGTCTCATCAAACTAATTGTTCTATGTTCTTTACAAAGCTTACTGCTCTTGTTATTGGGTAAAGTAACGAATGTAATCTTTGGGGATTACTCCGGTCATGTATATCCCGTTAAAGATTTCGAACAAAACTGCAAGTGACCCTGCCCCCTTCTAGTGTTTTTAGGACCTTAGTCTGTATTCCGTCTGGTCCAGGCGATTTCCCATTTTTTGCGTTTGAAATAGCATGCATTATCTCTGCTCTAGTTATATTCACTCCATCTTGTGCTGTAAAATTATGTGTCTGATTTCTGTTGTCCCTGAAAAGGTACATGATATAGGCTAGGATCGAAGGGGGATATTGTTCAGCTGTGCTGTTTTGTGACTTGAAAGGTAAATGATTTGTTCAAAAAGATGAATCCGCCAAAACAAACTACAACAGTTCTCTCTCTCTAACACATTTTTCTCAGTTAGTTTTAAGTTGAAGACATCGAACTGTTCGGAATCAGTTCGATAAAGGAACCAGAAGCAGGGTGTTCCATTTAAGAAACACAAGTTAAGTGCTTTTCGATGCTTATTTATTTGTTCTGATAATAAATCCTGGCGGTTCATGAAAAATCCTACAACTTTTTAATTTTTTTTGTATCTTTTTTAAAACCATTAGGCGCTCTCCAAAGATACGGAAGAACCTGGTACATACAATTGCAATACACTATTACAATATTTATTTTTAAATTGTGCTGGTCTTTACTGGTTTTTCTTTACAACGGTCCAGCTAAGTGTTACTCCTCTGTATATTAAGCTTCGTTTTTACGTACAGCATTGAAAAGATATATATTATGCAATTTTTTTCCTAAAGTAATATACCGGGATAGTTTTAATAATTGATCGGCCCTATATCAACAAATGTTCTGAATAGTGTAGGTTTTTGACGTCAATATCTAAATATTCAACCTTTTGTATTTGAAAATCATTTTTCTAATTTTGACCTAGGCACCTAAGGAGTTTTGAAAAGTTACTTTATGGAGCTAGTTACAAAAAGTAAAACTTTATGTAAGTGATTGCAAAGTTCTGCACGTTATCTACCTGATTATTTTCAGAAGGTTGTTAAATTCTTAAGATTAAAAAAATTGCGATGAAGCACGTCACGAAAGATCATTTTGTGTAACTCGTGTTCCTTTTTGGGGATCTCACAGCGCTCGTCCCGCAAAAATCCACTCATTATAGAAAGGTTAGAAAGCAAGGCTTTTCGTAACTGGTTGCATAAATAGCTATTGTTCGATATTGCTTTTTTACACGTTGATGCTTTTTTTATATATATGTACTCACAATATTTTTTGTTCCAAAAATATCCAATTGTATAGGCAAACCTGACTTTTGTGATTGGTTTACCATATTTATATGCACTCTAAAGTTGTTTGCTGTAGAATTTGTATCTTGCATTCTGTTTGGCCATTTGGGATTTTTACGTGCATCGTCCTTCCAGTACTTGACATGATTTATTGAATTGCAGTAATTATTTTAGAAACAAATTAAAATTATCCTTGAAAATAATTTATGAAACAAATATTCATTAGGCGCTCCCAAGTCTTTCCAGCCAAATATATATTTCATTAATTATTTATAAGGATATATATAGGGTGTCCCGGATAAGAATGAACTCTACAGGGATCTCGTAAACCATTAGAGCTACAGATATGTTTAAATTAGGAAAAAGATGCGCTTCACTGAACCCTGCAATATGATGTTTTAAAATTCAGGAAATTCCGAATATTTTCGAAGATATTTGAAAAAAACTGAAAATTCACGATTTCGTTTTTATTTTTTTCTGAGTCTATTTGAAAAGATATGACAAAATAAATTTCACATTCTTATTGCTACTTTTTCTGCTCTACAAGCCCACTTTCTTAGATTTTGAATCCGACGTTTCGTTTCTTCGCACCCATCATCAACTTCATTTATTTAAATAGTCGAATAATAATATTTTATTCCTAATAAGCTTTTATTTTAATTCTAAATCCGACGACATATTACAGTTAACATTTTTCCGACGTTTCGGACTAAAAAACCATCATCAATGCTAGTTGAAGATGATTGCAGAGCAACGAAACGTCGAGTCAAAAATCTAATTACGTCATCTTGTAGCGCAGAAAAAGTGACAATAAGTGTGGAATTTATTTTAGTCTATATCTTTTAGTAGAATGAGAAAAAAACCCAATCGCGAAAATTCGGCATGGCCCAGTAATTTACAATATTGCTTTTTCATATATTTTTTATTCTATTCCAGAAGTTATTTTAAAATTCATTCTCATCGCCACGTGTTCTCCTCTACCAGGAAAAAATCTTATTTTTGAAATCACTTTCAAATACTTACCTACTCTTAATTTAGCTACACCAACATAGCCTACCCTTTTAGCATCGACAGGCGGCTTTGAAATTAAACAATTGCCTTTCTTTCGATGTGTCACTTGGTAAACCGATATCAATCATTTGTAAATTTGTTAATTTGTGATTATTTTAAACTGCATTTTATTATAAAAATAAAGAGAAATGGCACATTACTCTAATGAAGAAAAGTTTGACATGATTTGTTGTTATATCGATAGTCAAAAAAATTGTGCACAAGCAGAGATGCATTATTTTCAAAAATATCCTGAACGGCATCACCTGTCGAGCCATTTTTAAATGGTTAGTTAGAAACTTAAGACAGCATGGCGCATTTGACAAACCAGTGTTACAACGGAAAAAAATCCATGAACCTGAAAACAGTAGCTCAACGAATTCATCGTAGAGAAGGATACCGCGCGTATAGATAACGCATCTGCCATGCTTTGCATCCTGTAGATAGAGAGCGCAGAATGACTTTTTGCGAGTCGTTCGTAGACATTATTGGTCAAGGAAAAATGAAAATCGATTTCGAACATCCAGATACCATAACCGCTTTGGAACAAATTTCTGGTGTGGTATTTTCGCAAACCGAATCATCGGACCCATATTTTACGAAGGAACACTCAATTCTGAGAGATATGGGCAATTCTTAAGGAATAAAATAGAATATGCTCTCGATACCTTACTACAAGTATAACAAACAACATGTGGTTCCAACAAGATGGGGTTCCTCCCCACAATTCACGAAATAATAAGGAATATTTAAGAGACCGCTTCGAAAATGATTTAATTTCTACTTACCGTCCGATAACCTGGCCTTCACGATTTTCAGATATAACACCTCTAGATTTTTCCTGTTGGGGGTACCTAGGAAATGAAGTCTTCTGGAAAACTTTTGAAAACACTGAAGAATTAAAAGCTGAAATACGAGCAGCCATTTGAAAATAGCACCGACAATGTTAGAAAACGCAATGACAGAAATTGTTCATTTTTATTGCCACTTTTTTTCCACTTTAAGATGACATAATTAGATTTTTGACCCGACGCACAGTGTGACCGAAAGGTCGTTTTTTGGAAAAAAACCTTTTTCGGGTATCCTGAAGGGCCAAAAATTATTGAATTTATAGGATTTTCCCTAGGGCGTCGATATGATTTTTTAAAAAAGTCAGATTTTCGACAATATTAGAAAATACCACCGAAATATCAACAAGCAGCTATACTGGAATGAAAAATTACGTATATTGCTACACAGTACAGGAAAACTACAATAATAGAAATATAAGTAATGTGCAGAACACCAGAAATACAGGATTTTAGTTACAAAAACGCAAAAATAGCCTATATAAACAATTAATTTAGTCATTACGTACAGGGTCTGTTCCTTATAATTAGTGGAGCTTCTACTACTTCTAATTTTAAAGATAGGAAAAAAGTTTAAATACAAAAGTTGAAGGATATTACTTCTATTATCTTATGCATATGTAAAAAAAAACAAATGGCGTTTGCAACTGTCAAAATGACTGCAACATGCATTTTTTTACATAGATCACTCTGTATATTATTGACTAGAACGATAGACATTTTTCTCCTGATTACAAATATACCCTATAAGTTGATATTTCGTTCAACCGATTTTTCGCCATTTAAGTTTAAAGTTGCAGTTAATTTAGGTCATGTCAGTAGAATTTATGGCAACCCACAATCAAGGTAATGTAAATTGAAGTCAACTTTAAATTTAAATAGCGCAAAAACGGTTGAACGAAATATTAACATATATGGAATTAGGAGAAAAATGTCTATCGTTCTACTCAATAATATGCCGGGTGTTCCATTAAAAAAAATGCATGTTATTGTCATTTTGGCAGTTTGCAAACGTCATTTGTTTTGGAAACTAGAAAACATCAGCGAACTATAGGGTATAACAGTTCAACATCAACCTTATCTACATTAACCGGACATTTCTCAGTTTTTCTATCTATTTTACGATTTATCAACGACTTCTTTCACCTTTTTCTTTCTTTTCCCAGTTTTGATAATACATTTCGAATTGCATAAAAAAAATTTGGATGAAGGTGGATACGAAACATTGAGGGGTGATTATCTAAGGTGTACACTAGCCTAGAAAAATAGTTACAGACCGCAGCAAGCCAGAGCAAAACTTATATGGCAGTTAATTAGTGAATCAACTTATTTTTGGTCAAAAAATCTTTCTTCCATCATCCAAAAAAATTACTTTTATATTATTTTTTTGTGAAACGAAAAACAGCACCGTTTAGCTGCTGTCAACATGAACAAAAAGCAGCTCTTCCACATTTTTTTTCCTGCAACACTAGTCGGCTAAAATTCAGCATAGATAAACCTTAATTGATGTAATTTCCAACGTTTTTTTATGCGAACTATTGATTCTACGATTCATGGGCACCTTACTTGGCACTCCTGTACGTGAAATATCTTGAAGACGTACCTCCCAAGAGTTATCAACGAGGATAATACAGTTTTCAGGGGGTTTCGATATGGTCAGGAAAGTCGGTTTTTTCCACTTTGGCCACACTGTGCGACGTTTCGTTCCTCCGCAAACATCATCAACTAGCATTGATGATGTTTTTTTAGTCCGAAACGTCGTAAAATTATTAAATATGATATGTCGTTGGATTTAGAATTAAAATTAAAGTTTATTAGGAATAAAACATATTTTTTCGACTGTTTAAAAAAATGAAGTTGAGGATGGTTGCGAAGAAACGAAACGTCGGATAGAAAATCTAAGAAAGTGGGCTTATAGAGCAGAAAAAGTAGCAATGAGAATGTGAAATTTATTTTGTCAAATCTTTTCAAATAGAGTCAGAAAAAAATAAAAATTAAATCGCGAATTCTTCGGTTTTTTCCAAATATCTTCGGAAATATTCGGAATTTTCCGAATTTTAAAACATCATATTGCAAGATTCAGTGGGGCGCATCTTTTTCCCAATTTAAACAAATCTGTAGCTCTAATGGTTTATGAGATCCCTGCAGAGTTCTTATCTGTCATTGCATTTTCTAACATTGTCGGTGGTATTGTCGGTGTTATTTTCAAATGGCTGCTCGTATTTCAGCTTTTAATTTTTCAGTGTTTTCAAAAGTTTTCCAGTAGACTTCATTTCCTAGGTACCCCTAACAGGAAAAATCTATAGGTGTTATATCTGGAGATCGTGGAGGCCAGGTTATCGGACGATAAGTGGAAATTAAATTATTTTCTAAGCGGTCTCTTAAATATTCCTTATTATTTCGTGAATTGTGGGGAGGAACCCCATCTTGTTAGAACCACATGTGGTTTGTTATACTTGTAGTTACGGATCGAGAGCATCTTCTATTTTATTCCTTAAGAATTGCCCATAGCTCTCAGAATTGAGTGTTCCTTCGTAAAATATGGGCCCGATGATTCGGTTTGCGAAAATACCATACCAGACATTTGTTCCAAAGCGGTTCTGGTATCTGGATGTTCGAAATCGATTTTCATTTTTCCTTGACCAATAATGTCTACGAACTATACGCGCGGTATCCTTCTCTACGATGAATTCGTTGAGCTACTATTTTCAGGTTCATGGATTTATTTTCGTTGTAACACTGGCTTGTCAAATGCGCCATGCTGTCTTAAGTTTCTAACTAACCATTTAAACATGGGATCGACGGTTGATGCCGAAAGATTCGGAATTTTCCGAATTTTAAAACATCATATTGCAGGGTTCAGTGGGGCGCATCTTTTT